>JABUQX010054752.1:0-25559 GCA_015478945.1 Trachelipus rathkii
CTAAAACCATCATTTTCACCTATAATAACACTTTTTGGAAAACGATATCGTGACCCAAGATCAATACTTATATCATTTTTTGATAATGTATTGTATGCACAAACTAATTCTCTAGCTATGGGTATATAGTTAATCAACTCACTAATTTAAAAGTTTATTTCATAATCTCATATGGATATGCATATATCTATATATAAATATATCATCATATATCACGATAACAATACGTTTAGGCTGTATAATATATGTCTACCCTACTTATTCAAGACATTTTACTATAATTATAATAAAAGATTATTTGGATTGATAACGTTTCCATCTTTTTGCCGCCCTTTTTTATAACAGATATAATAGAAAGATAAAAAGTGATTATCGCCATTATTTCTTTGAGATAATACATTAAGTATGTAAAATCTACATAACAGTATACCTAGCACACTATATACTATATTATAATATATACATATTCACTATATATATTTATATATCTATTGTAAGGTTTTCATAGCTCCTTCATTCTTATTTTGGTAGATGACCTAATCCACTCTAATTTAAAATAAAAATCTACCTATAAGAATGCATTTAATTAACTGCACATTTGGTGATGTCACATTCCAAGCACGCATAAGGTGGCTCCACAATTTTTGAGGTCACATTAGAAACACGTATTTTGTGTTTTTGTAAATTAGCATGAAAATAATTTAAAAAAAATTAAATGAATTTCAATAATAATTGGTTTTCCTTTTAATTTTTAATAATTTTTGGAACAAAAAGAGGTTTGTAATTGGTATCACCTATTTTATTTTTTGATATGTGATTCAAAATTATTATATCGTTTCAAACCTCTATGCCTTAATACTCTACTCATTATATAACAATAATTTATTAAAAATCTCTTAAACGCTGTAATACTGTCTTACCTATCCCACCTCATTATTTTCTCATACCCTAAATATCTGAAAATTTAATATATTTCACATGTTACTTAATTTATTAGAAATATTTACATTAATTACGTATAGGACCTATTCCACTCAAAATTTCACCCAAGATTGCAATATATTAAACACTCAATTCAATAATTATACAATAAAACGAACATATTTATACAATTATTATTCAGTGTATTGTAACTATAGTAAGTTAATGAAAAAAACTAACCTATCTCGTTGTTTTCTATACGTAATATATATATATATATATAATATACTCTTTACTGTTATATTATACAAATATTATAAATTTTTAGTTAGATAGTAGCTGTGATGCCTTTTATGTTGGTAGTACTTTAACGCCAACTCATCTCAGTATATAGTGAGAATTAATTGTGATAGTTTCATGTAACGAGATCAAGTTGAGATGAGTAGTTCGCTGCTTCCACACCTCTTAACGTATCTCATATAATATCCTATTTTAACTCAATATCCTCATCATTCAACACTACCGCTATTATTATCGTGACTCATAATATATAAACGTATATTATAATATATATATATATATACTTATTTATATACTATATATATATTATACTCACATACACCACGAACTAATATATATTACCTTAAATCACTAAACAAATTTTATCTACTATATACTATAACATATCTAACCATAACTACCAAATACTTAAAATTTTTTAGAAAATCTCATTTATCATATTATACTATATATAATATTTATATATATATATATCTATATATTTATGAGTACTCATCAAACTCCATAATATATATAACTATATCTAAACAACGTAATTAGTTGAGTCACTCCGTTTAAACTACTATTGTTTTAACCTCCCAGATGGAAGTTCTGTCCGTCTTCACCTGTAATATAGCTTATATTATTTATCGGAGTGTATAGTATTTGAATATAAAATGATTAATAAGTTTCCTGATTCACAGTATGTTTGTATTTCTCTATTTTTATACACTTTGAATTGTATTAATTGATATATGTCACAAGTTATTTTATTAAAAAAGTTATTCCTTATATATCTATAAGTGAATTTATCTTAGAGTTTAAAAAAAAACAGGAGACTTTGGGACAGAGTTTCTTTACATCTCTATTGCTCATTTGAAATAGTCGATAATTAAATTTCGATTTGCTATTAATATCGTTTGTCTTTTATTAACCTATCTTCTTTCATATATAATAATTTCCCTCAGGAGTATATACACTCATTTATAATGGTAACACCAGCTCTCTCCTATATCACTCACACCGTTTATATAGTGTATATATATTTATATTAGTGAGTTTATATAGCAATATAATAATTATTTTATTATGTAATACCTAATTTAAACAGTTTAGTATTTAGCTAATTTACTATAGATTTTTTTAGTGAGTTTTTATATTTGGTTAGTAATTATTATACAATATTATTTATACTCACTTAAGTTCTAATATTAAATTTATTTAATTTAATTTATAGCAGCTGGGAATCAGTCGAGTTTCGAAACGTCGTTTTTTTTCATTGTTAATAAAAGTCTTATTATAATTATTCATATTATTATATGTGATCTTAAAGCCTTAGTGATTGCTTTTTTGTATGTTAAATATTAAGATAATTTACTACCTCAACTAAGAGTGGATCTCAAATTATATATTTAATATTAATATTTAATATTTAAATTAATATATATATATATATATATATATATAATATATATATATATATATTATATCATTAACTTAATATAATATATATTATTAAAATAATAAATAATAAATAAATATATAAATATATTTATATTAATAATATATATATAATATATAATATATATATCATATAATATATTAATATTAATTAATATATATATATATATATATATTATATATTTATTATATTAATATATATATATATATATATATTTATTAATATATAAAATATATATATATATTATATATTATTATATAAATATATTATTATATATATATAAATTATATATATAGTAAAATAAATATCTCAGTATTATAACATTTCTTATGAAACGTGTAAAATTACATACTTAATGTTTATATTATTCGTCTTATTAAAAAATACATGATTTATGAAATTTCTTAGAATTATTCGTGGTATATTTAATAATACTAACTATGGTTTATCGTGATCTTTGTCGCGTTAAATTTCAGAATATGTGCGATATACAATGGAAGCCCTACTATATAGAAAATACTCACATAGTATTTTTTTAAACAATAGTTTATATATTTAGACTTTGAGAGACTGTAACTTTTTTACCTAAAGAGAACAACGATTTTCATTTTAATTACATAATATCTTCTTTATTATTTATTTTGCATAGATATTATATCCTGTAATTTTTATAAAAAAACTATCAGTAGGTGAGGTCATCATATATATATATATATAATATATATAAATGATAATACATGATATATACTCCACTTATAGTGAGGTAACAATTACTCTATATATACTATGATATTAGGTTATTTTTTTAATTTAATTTTATAGTATATACTAATTATGAAAACTGAAATATATTTATGTGATTTTTCTGTAACATAGTTGTTATTCAGTATAGCCCCACAGCTTGAACTCAACTACTATATTATATATCAATAGAAATATATATCATATCCTATATTATATAATACCCCATAGATGAATAGATAAAACTAATCGATACCATATGGTAAAAATTAAAGTAGTATATAAAATATAACAAAAAAAACTAGCTTCTTATATATAATATAATACCAGAAACCAGATTTCAAGGTATTCAATCAAGTACATAAATACAAAGGAGTCACTTGATAACAACATAATACGATCGTTAAATATAACAAAAAGAATAATCATAGAAACAAACAAAAAATTTAAGCAATACTAAAATATAATACTATGATGTTAATATATATATATATATATATATATATAATATATTTACAGATATATATATATATTATATATATTAATATATAATATATTATATATATAATATTTATACAATTAAGCATAATTTGTATTATATAAAGGGAAACTAGTATATATATTTTATAATATATATATATATATATTATTAAATATATATATATTATATTAATAATATAAATTAATTATAATATATATTTATAATATTAAGCATAATTTGTATTACAATGAAAGGGAAACTATATATCAACAATATATAATATATTATACAATTTATTATAAATATATATTTATTACAATGAAAGGGAAACTATATATCAACATTTTATTGAAATTCAACAATTTGAAAAACTCAGCCAAGTAATAGACTGGTTATCCGAAGTAATACCAAATCTGTATGACTTTAAAAATCTAATGATAAGCAAGGATAATGGATTATATCTCAAACAAATGATATTTACAACAAATTTTTACTTAGATGTAAACCATTTCCCAAGTGTCGATAAATTCTTGTTGTGGTGTTTCAAGGATAAGAAATTAATTACTTCTTTTAAAACAAATATAATTCTATGTCCAAATCAATCTTCAACGGGAACACACATTTTTATATCATGCTACGACGAATTGAAAATTTCGATATTAGAATCAAAATGGAATCTCTTGAAAAAGTTTTTTAATTGGATAAACTTTACCTTGGATAAAAAACGGACTTTCTATCAAATGTTATTCAATGATAATAATTTTCTTTCAAAAATAATTTTAGAAGTTAGAAAAGCTAATTTTTTCATGGAGTCTTTCATCGATTTTCTCATGACACAAATAATTCTTGATAATTCTGATATGAATTATATCAGAGGTAAGATATTAGATGCAGTTGTGAATAAATATCCTGATCGTATTGCAGACTGTCTGGGTGCCTGGTATGAGAAGAGAATATCGAATGATGAATTACTCTTATACTTAGAATATATAGTAGTAGTGCTTCCGAGCAGACCGCGATTATTTTGTACGCCTGCGGTTCAACCGCTTGTGCTTGGACTCTTCACTATGGTTCGCAAACGCGGACATAATAAATATAATTGCTGTGCATGCTTTGCTTATCTAGGGTCGGCTATCGACGTAAAAACGCGTGTTCCTCACTTGTGTTCTCTCTTCGACAGCAAGGGAACTTTGGAAATTTTGGCTGAGATAATATGCGCCCCAAATGCTTGGAGCGCGGGTACACGGCACTGTCGCAGAGTGCACGAGGTCGCTCAACTTTTATAACGCTATTATTCTACTTTGTACAACATCTTTATAACCAAAGGGTAATTTTGGTTGAGGATTGAGGAGCATCGCAGGGCTCAGCGAAAATAATGGAAAGCTCGTTGGTTGCTCATTGAACCATTTTAAAGAGATTTATAGAATGGGTTCCATCCTTTGTAGTAGAGGTTGGTTGAAAATAGTACAGAGGTGCGTGGACTCATTTCGATGCGTTTTCGGGCCACACTAGTGTTTGGGCAGCTTATGTACATGTGAATCTACATGGAAAAGACAATTTAATATTAACTTCATATCCTATTGAACTGGTATAAAAGCTGCTGTAATATGAACTTAACAAGTTCTTTATTATTCATGTTTTTTTTATGTTTATTATTTTTAAAAGTAATATTTTACCATCTAATTTTAATATTAACATCATTTCCAATCAATCTAGCAGAAGAAAACATATTCAATACCCTGAATAAAAGATTAAAACATACAATAAAAAGTACTTAAATATCCATTGTAAATCTCATAATATTTTTTATTATAGCAGTATTATATATTGAGCTGTACTACATATATATAAGTTGTTGCTCCTCTCTGACTATATGAGATAATCTCATCAAAAAGGACGAAGTCATTCTAATAAAAAGTCCAATATAGGCAATATTCAAAAAAGTATAATCAGAGTAAGTGTGTGTGTTATATATAAACGGTATTATACAATTTTAAGAACCTATAATAATAATATAGATAGTTAGATAGCTCATTAATTTTAAAATATTTGATTGTGTTTGCTGATTCGTGAGCCTGCATAATATCCTTGCTTATATAAAGGTATGTTTGTGATGATGGGTGATGGAAATGATTCTTGTATCTCATTGATTAACAAAGGTATAGAGGATTTTGTAAGTTTGAAATGTATCAAAAGTGAGAGTTATACATAGTAGAATATTTCTTGAGGCGGAATTGTGTCCGCAGCAATGCTGCAAATATATCATCGTATGTAAAGGAAATAGTTTAATATTAAGCTGTAACTTAGAGAAAAAGAGTGAGCAATCATCATCATATGAAGGAAGGTATATATATAGTAGTCGATTGCTAGATGCTGGTTCGTTATACAATTTATAGTGTAGATGAAGATTTGTGTGTTGCATAGAATATGCATAGATTTAAGTAGTTGTAGGTATTTTGACAGAGTTAGCGATAAAGGCTTAATGTAAGCACAGATGAAGTTGGGGGGGTAATATTATTTATTAAGGGCCAGGTTGTGGGGGTAAGCGACTATAGGTCTATCGATATCCTCCCCAAATTATTTCTTCATTCCGATGCAAAATGATTTGAAATAGATTGAGCAATGAATAAGGTTAATTAAAATAATTAAAAAATAAAAATTTATTGCGTAAACAAGTTCAAGACTTTAATGAAAATATCTCCATCAAAGAATTCGGATTAGATAAATGATACAAAAACATAAATCATAAAATTAAGTAATAAAATAGATATAATGGTACTATGTATAATTAATCATTGTAATAATATATAGATAATATATATTATATACGTAAATATATACTTAGTACCATGTTTATATACCTTATTACTATTAATAGAATTATATTAATGTGTATTGTGTAATACAATAATATTAGCATTAATATTTGCTAGGAGTATCACGTCCGAAAGTATTTGCTATATTGCTTAATAAATCATAAGTTCGCGTGTTATATACTATTGGAAAGACAGAATGAAGCAAAAGTGGGAATACCATATACCATGAAGAAGACATTCAACTTTAGTAGCGGTCATATCGATGTTTAAAAATATTATTAGGTAATAATAGCCGATAAATGCATATGAAAAAAGTTATAAATATCAATACAAGTACTTTTTTCATGAATTATTTGGAAGTGAGCTCAAGAGTATTTACTTGAAGTGCAGATATATATGCAATCAAAGAAAAGTTATTTATTTTTAATGAAGACGATTTTTAAATTACTGATCATAAATTATTACTAGGTGTGACAGTTTTTAAGTTCATTATTAGTACTTCTTCACAGCAGGATGAGCAAGAGTTCGAGAATCCCAATTAAATGAAAAACCTTATTGGAAAGATTGCAGAATGAAGCAGAGTGGGAATATAGTAGACGTACTTATAAGTGTAATCATAATTTTCTCATTGATACATAGAATAGCGTACGAACTCTATAAGTTAGTATTAGGAAAAAAACATGGATAAAGATATTCCACAGACGAACCCAAAAAAGACTCACCTACACACAGAATATATATACTGGATGCATATCGAAAACTAAAAGTTGAATGTACATAGTTACAATGATCTACGATGAAAGTAATTTTATTTATTAAAGCATAATATTGGTGATTAAGCTCTAGAAGTGATTTCATTATGAATATGTTTATCTAGATTAATTTTAAAAATCTCGTTAATTATATCAAAAGAATAATTTGATAGTTTAATTAAGTATTTTAATTTATAAACTTTCACTTATTTGCTACTTCTTTACATCGTTCATCTACATTGTAACTACTTATTACCGGCCTCCTAATTAAGTTGGGAAAAGATTAGCTTCATTAATTATAACATGATATGGATAAGGGTAAAATATATATTAGATCTTTTAGTTTATAGAAAGATTTCAAGCATGCATCTGAATATAAAACTAATTTCCAATCATTTGTTAAAAGGAAAATTACAATCGATCCTAATTCTTATCATTAATGTAAGATAGAAATGATGGAAATTGCTCACTCATGTGAAAGATAATTATAATTAAAATATGTAATAAAATAATGAAATAGAATGGGAAATAAATAATATGAAGATATTATGATGGCAGTTAACAAAATATTCTATTTACATGTTAATTAGTAATATTTTATATATCAATATTATATTTTGAAGAAACTAAAGTCCTATATATATACGTATGTAACCATAAGTAATATCAGTATATATAATCATAATTTTTATCTATCTTACTTATTAGTTAATAATGTTCTACATCTCAGAATTCGAATCGAATATCTATATAAAAATAATTAAAGAATATCATTTATATATTATATAAAAATTGACTATAACAGATCAGTATATTTGGATTGCATATTATAGAGATTATTTTTACCTATTTCACTACAAACTCCAAATTAAAATTTATGTCTTGACATACCCCTTATGGAAAAGGCTTGATAAAATATCAATTATATTACAATTCACACTAAGAGTATAAGAATATAAAGCTTAAACGACTGAGAAAACTAGGCGTTAATTTATAATTTTTACGAACAGGATGAGTGGTTATGCCATAGAAAATCTGGTTATTCTGCATCGTGTGGGAATAAGAGAAGTGTAGTTCAATCATGTTAATGTTAAAATATCTTTTAACTTTTTAACTCACCTTTTCCATTTTTACCAAAATATATAAAACTGACACTACATTATATTTTTTTTATAATATCTTTGTAAAATTAGCCATCAAATGTTCGATTATTTTACTCTCCTACCTCTTTAATAATATAGAATAATATCACTTAATATATATATATCCTCATTATCATATTATAAATACTTATATAAATATCTATATATATTCCTCAATATATAATAATTATACTATATATATATATATATAATATACATAATATGCTATAATTATATATCCATTAAATATGAATACTCAAAATGTATATATACTATACTAACCTAAATACCTAAACCATAATACCATAACCTAATATAACTGCATTAACCTTAACCTATTAATTAACCATAATCACTTAAATATATACTACTATATATAACCTTAACATTCACTTATAACATATATAATAATGAACGGAAAATATTATTGATAGATCACTTAATAATATCCAATATACATTTTTATAAAATTTCATGAGAGATAATAAATGATAAATTTTTATTCTTTCATAACTTATCGATCACTCAGTCAATCCAAAAATCGTATAGATCAATTCTAATAAATTTAAAAGTAGTATACCTTTATCCATGCTTCTAGAAATATTTTTAGCACATAGGCGTTTTATCACGCAAAATATTAGAGGGAAGACAAGAAATGAAAAAAAAAAATTTAAGAATTTATTTGTGTGGGAAAGTTTGCCTTTTGGTCGTTGTATCGAGTTTTTGTAATCTTCTAAATAGAGACATAGTAATAGCGTTTGAATGTTTCTATGCTTTTGCTTGGGATTTTTACGTTCATTCTTTTTATTTTTCATACAAATTATTTCCATATATTTTAATGCATTTATACTTCAGATTTATAGATGTATTGTCGGGATTCTATAGGCTTTACCTGATTTCTTTACTTACTCTTTTATTATGTAATTTACAAAGTATTTTCTTTCTTTAATGTATAAGAAAAATGATGACTTCATACTCTGCCTCTCTTTACTCACTCTCATTTCCACTTCTCTTTTTTTTATCTCTCTCTTTCTCTCTCACTCTCTCTACTCTATTTATTTCTTCCTCATTCTTTTATCTCTCTTATCTCTCTCTCTTTCATCTCTCTCTCTCGATACCAGAGAATATTTAACAGCCATAATCCATGCCAACGAGGTTATTAGAGACTAACATATAATCAATTTTTTATTTAAGTGTTACTTTCTCGGTAGCAACACCTTTTCTAGTATTTATTAAAATATTGTGATTGATTAAATGATATATTAATTCAATTACTAAAATAATTAACTATTTTCTATTACAAAAGATACTAGTTTTAAAAAAAATAGGGGTGGTTATGACGATTATATTCGCTGTGTTCGCTTAAATCTCGAATCTACCAAATCGTGGTATAAAGTGACAGCTTCATAAGTGGTGATGAAAGAGGCAGACTTTCATACAGCTGGCGGTATCCAGGTTCGGGACAGGCAAGAGCAACATAGCCACGAGCTCTCTATTTAGGTTTCATGCAAGCGTGAAGCAAGCAAATGTGCTTCACGGCAGAACACTTTCTCAAAACAACCTCAACTGGATTACATAGTAGCAGTTTTTTAGGTGGACCACGTTAAACAGGAAGAAAGCAATTTTTAATAAAATTTAATGAGAAATTTTATGGGGTTACTTATATATATATAACATATAAAATCTCATATATAGTATTATATAATAATAATATTTAAATATATGAGATTATAATCATATATATATATATATTTATAATATATTTATATATATATATATATTTAATATATATAATAATATTTATATATATATATATATATATAATATATATATATAATATTCATAAATTATTATATAGATTAAATATATATATATTATATATATTATTATATAATTAATTAATATTAATATTAATGTTATATATATATATATTTAATTAAATATATTAATCAAATATATATATTATACCTCAACAACAACAAAAATTCTATGAGGCTTAATAATCTATATAGGCCGCTGCTATAGTTAGATGATTTTATGTAATACGTTGGCAAAAGCAGTTTATATATATGTGAGAATTATTTTACATAAATACAAAACCATTATATTTATAGATATAGAATTATTAATTAAATTATGTTTGATGAGTGAGGTGTATATTATTTAGTGGGCATAAGTATATATTATGGTTCAATCTGAAGAACGATATTATAGAATTAAGGTTATGGATTTTTAGGTTTTTTGGATAATTGCATTTGAATGTTGTATTAAGCCAATAAGCTAAGGGTTGAGAATGTGAATAAGGCTAAGCGGTAAATAGTATAGGTTTATATTATTGTAATGACTTGTAAAATGGCGGTAGGTGGATCGAACATAATTAGTTATTATTGAGTAGAAGATGAAATAACAGCATTTGTTGTGGGTTCCCTTAGCCCCCCCAAGAAACAAATAATCGTAGACTGGCGCATAAGAGAGAAAGATGAGCGCAAATTGCAACGTGTGGAATAGCAGAAGACATGTTGCGCACCTAGTAGTCAAAACAATTTTTCCGAACAATAAAGATTTAATTCATTAGTAATACAATAATACAAGTAGCATATAGGGAGAGACGGTTGTTTGGAAGGTTAAATATAGGTATAATTTTAATTTTCATTTTAGGCTAGATGGTCGGAGATGTGTGAAAAGCAATATTCAGCGTAATGGTGGATGTTAAATTCATTAAAAGACGGTTAATAATGTGATTTGAAATTATCAGATTATCATGATTGCTGTTTGTCATGACTTAAGTTAGTGAGAATAGTCTATGGATGAGAACTAGAAATAGGAATAATAAAATTGAGGAATTGCACTTGATAATATTAGCTTTAAGGTGAGAAATTAGAGTGAGGTTATAGGAGGAATCTAACGATATTATATGGGAAATTAGCATTATATTATGTTGAAGCACACTTGAAAGATAAGAGTCAGAAAATAAGATTAGGCAAACTAATATTAGATACATTAACGTGATACAGCATAAATATGGTAAGCGAACATGATAAGGTCATTATTTATATAGAACGTTAATGTTAGCTCAGATGCGAATATAGATTTAAATAGTAAATATATGTAGATGTTGACTAAGGTAATAGCTAAATAAGTAGTGGAATGTCAATATGTAATATTGCGAATGAGATTGAAATTCCATATGTGATGCATATAAAGTAGTGAAAAGTAGAATAAAAGCATTAGCTAGTGTGAATTCACATTAAGTTGTCATATAAAGTCAATGAATGATTTTTCTTAAGATAAGCGGTATAGAAATAATAATATATTATATATATTGCACGGGAGGGTAAAAATGGATATAAATCTAGATAAGCTAAATTAGTATTCCATTGACCATAGTGAGCAAACATCAGGAGTGTTGGTATACTATATAGTTATAATAACTGGAACAGTTTATAGAAGTAAGAGGTACATCATATATATGGCCTTTAACAAAGGAGATTAGACACGTTGCTTCTGTTAAAGGTAAAATACGGAAATTTTTAAGTCAAGGAGAAATTCGTCAGAGAAATTTTATTCACTATATTATAAATGTTGGAATTATTAAAGATTGACTGACTTTTGCTATGAACTGACCACTATAGCATGTGTGAGAGTAGTCTGTGTATTGATGGATAAGTAGAGCATTTCGAAATAAATTCTCTGATCTAAATAATTGTGGAGCTCAAGTTATCTAACAGATATTATACTATATATAAGTAAATATGGATGCAGTTGAATTAGTGTTATCTCGGCAGCCATTAAGCTCAGTATGTAAGTAATTATTTATGTTATTTTGTAGGGACTCTCCGAATACTTATATAGAAATTATATATCCAGTTAATATATATAAATGATATTAATTTACAGTATTTTAAAGATTTTAAAATTTATTGGAAAGAAAGTGATTTATTGAAGAATTGTTATAATAGATTCAGACGAAAATATGGACTTGAGCATAATTTACTGAATGAATATGACCTCAAGAATGGAAGATTGAAGGATTTGGTGTGACTAATGGTCTTTAGTGCAATGTTGCTTGTATATACACGGCTATTCGTCGGGGTGTATTTCCGGGATACGGAGTTAGGAGGCGAGAAGCTTCGATTCAAGTTTTTAAGTTATACCAATTATATAAGAGGTAAGGAGACGATAGAGTGAGCAGCATACCGAAGAAACTACAGCACCTCAGGCGAATTTACTCAGCAATGGTTGCGTCTTTCTATACAAAGTTAATTTCGGGAGTACTGGTGAGAGAAGGTGGTGTATGCTTCGAGTTGTTTTTATTACGGAGGAAAGAGGTGATTCGAGTGGACTGTTGGGCTTGTAATTTGTGAACCGAACACCGGAGTGATCTAGACGAGTCGGCTAGAAGATATTTATAGGTCCTAAGTTTTTAATATGAAGAAACACGGTAGTGATATAACATGAAAGAGAAAAGTAGAGACGCGAACCTCTGGTTTGATTTAAAAAGATCTTAGAAAATTGTAGGACGCTGCACATACGGTTTCGTTATGAACAGTGGGTATAATAAAGGGAAGCATTCTTGTGCATTGTGTATTGATATCTGATAGATAGGAGAGGGTAGGCGCATCTGAATGGATATTGAAAAAGTTATATGCTACCAATATTTAAAACATGTAAAAAATAAAATGGGCAGTGAAAAGAGAGGATAGCCTCAACCTAACCGCGCTGCCGTAATCAATTACCTGCGCTTTTTATGGAGAACTGACGTTTCGCACAGTACAGAAAGAGACTAATATCACTATCAACTCACGCAGATGGTGAGGCGAATAAGAACGTTGTCCCCATCGTCTCAGCTCACGCTAGATTTTGGAATACTTGCTCTCGGCGCATGGAGCCGGACGGGTAATGAACGTCCATACTTGTAAGGTCGTATGGGCCGATAAAGTTCGGCTAGTTGGAGGTATGGCTTGTAGGTTACTGATATATTGGAAATTATGAATTAATGGGGGAATGGGAGTGTCATTGTCCCTGTTTGAGGCGAGCTAGGCTATGTTGGGGCAGACCTGATTTGGGTTTTTGAGCAAGACTCGATGTACCGTCACACCTCTCGAACAAGCTTACACCACCTCTCTCGCGCACTCCTCACGTGTACGGTAGTATACGTGCCTCATCGCTGTTCTTCCTTGCTCAAGTTACAAAGTCGATGCGGAGTCTTGCAAACAAGGTAAACATATGCTAGAGCTTAAATAGAAGAATAATTGTTTTTTTCGTCCAGATCCCTATGAGCAGAGTGACGTTTCCGAACTAGAGTGCAATACCTAACCCGTCCATCTTGGAGTTTTCTTCGCGTAATCTCGCCAGGGTCAGAATGCTGACCAACGAATATTTACCCATCTTAACACTCTTAAAATATTTCTACTCATTGACGATATTCAAGTCGCTTAACATTCCAGGCTGGGGGTAAACTCTGAAGTCGGCACTATAATGTATCGCCAGTCTCATCGTCTTTCCACAGGAGCTCACATAACGCTATTATTTGTTTACAATAGATGAAGCAACATCCGACTTTCATTATTCTACCTTTCCATTTACCCCTCATTCGTATATTATACGAACTTCACCACTACACAACTCTATTATCTAAATGAAAAGGTCAGTCTCGTCCGCGCGCCTCAGATATAAGTGAAAATTCTATCGAGGACGTCATCGTATAGAGCTCGCTAATAGAAACACCTCCTAAATATGGGGAGAAAGTACCACGATCTAGAACAGCATTTGCGGTCAGTTCAAGTCGATAATCTGGAGTAAGACCCAATACCTCATATATCCAGACGCATTAGTTAGCAAATCGACTTTACCTTACATTAACAACAGATAACAACATACTCAATATGGGTTAACGACCTATAGGCTCATTCAAGATTTAGTTCCTTGTTATTATCAGTCCATCCAATGTTGTCACTATACGTCGCACCAGCCACCATCCTGCCATTTTTCACAATTCAGTTCCTTTACTACACTTTCCTAGGATCTCCATCCCCTTTCACCTCCAACAAATTTATCTTTTAAATTAAATGTTTAAACTTTCAGGAACACTTTTCACGAATGCGCTCGTTCATCAACATAATCTAACATAGGGCTACACAGCTGAGATGTCCTCAGTTTCCACACATACCATAGTATGACTCGTGGCATAAAATCAGGGAAAAGGATACTATAAGGACATGAAATTGAAGTCGATTTTAATATATACGTTTCAGGCAGATTTCCGCCGGGATCGGCTCGGGGTTGTAACTGTCCGATACTAGTTAAGCTCCTTGTTATAGTTCTGTGTTTGTATGTCAACCTGGCTCGAGGCCAAAGAGAAATTATTGCCGATGAATCCATAAACCAATCCTTCAATAGTAAGTTTTTCTCTCGAATTTTGCGAAAAGGAACACTGCTAATTGAAGACCTCGACTCTCAAAGACATAGAAACACTTGAGGACTTCATTCACGCAATATACGGAAGGAATATCGTGAGGGGTTATATTTGTGAGGAACCCTCCACCTGTATTTCGCCGGATAACTGCTCCGCGCAGTCATGCATGTGTCACATGGCCTTCTTTGAGCCGTACGAGCGAAGATCGCCACTTACGAACCACTCCGACCACCGACGAACCACATGCTCATACGCTCGCAGAGCTGTAGAAAGACACTTCGTTTAGCTATGGTCCTACTCTGTGTGGTTAACGCTGTCGAGCGTCCATTTCATAATTCGACAACCGATAAAGCTTAAGGGAGATTGATATAAGATCGCAATGGGGGAAGAGATCAGCAGTATAACGAGGCATCTTGCCGCGTGCGGTTTTATGGCGCTAACCTCAGGTCCTTGCTAGTTAGCATACTACTTATTTAGGACTAATTCTGACGCTCTTACTAGTGCACGTGTTGTTCGTAATGCTATTTCCTCATCTCCAATCGCCTAACACACTGCTCAGCGTGACTTGAGAGCCGATGGACCGTCTTCGCATGCAGTCATCTTGTGATATATAGGGTAGGATAAACATAATAAGAACATAACAATTATCACAATTTACCATTAAATTCAAATTTTCGTAAATAACAATTTATTGTTTACCGAAAGAAGTAACAATATTAACACATGAATAATTTTAAAGCCTGACGGAGGAAGAAATAAAGTCTGCACAAATTTATATCCAATTAAATTAAATATATACTCGAATACAGAACTTATCCTTAGGAGATTGAGAAAGAACTGGTCCTTATTAACCCCGGACTATAAAACCATAAATAATCAAACGAGTGAATATTGAAAGTTGTCTTTCTTTTTGCACAGACACAGTTTCCCTCATAATCGAACCTTCTTATGTTAGGTGTATTATGAGATATTTACTTCATTAGATTAGATTTTACATATGATAATTCTCCAATAACCAATAGTTTTGCATAAATATTATAACGCTTAATATCATAAAACTGGTCATCATAATAACTTTATTTACATATTCAATATAGTTCCGGATCGGAAAATTTAGCTTAGTTCAATCCTCTCGCTCTCATAGGAATATACAACCTCGACGGTTCGCGACTCTAAAAAAGACTTCTTATTCAATTTACGAGGAAATTATTTAAATAAATTTACCATAATTAATGGTAATAATTATATAATTGAAATTCAGTCATCAAAATATATAATAAAATAATAAATAATTAACTCAATATACAAATTTATACATACCTAAATCTTCTAAGTTCGTATTTGTTTCGTATATTCTTGGTCAAAATTATTCTATAAGTAACTTCTTAATTAAATAAGAATAAAACATAATATTGAATAATGAAGTTAATAATACTAGAGAAGTAAGTTAAATCAGGATTAATAAAGTGAGAAATAGATAACACTTGAATCAGGAGTAATTCTAGAATAACAAAGAATTTAAGAATATCAAATACACTTCACTATATAATAATAATATAAATAATATTGAAGTACACACTTTAAAAAAGATAAAACTCCTTAAAGATTTTATATAACCGCAATAATGAATTAATACAATCTCATATACCATATTTACAAACTACACACTCATGTCAATAATATAAATAATTATTATTTATATAATAATTAATATAAATATAATGAAATATATAATAAGAAATAACAATAATATAATACGATAATAATATTGAATATTATATAAAATAACTAAGAAAGATTTCATAGATAATTCATAAAAGCTTATAATCAATATAACAATCCTTGAAATTATTATATTAATAATGCTAAATAATTAAGGATAAAATATTATATATAATAATTAATGATATAATATATATAATATAAATATAATAATACATATAATAATATACATTAATAATATTATAAATATAAATAATATAAATAATAATAATAATTAATATACTAATATAATACTCTCTCTCTCATATAAAGTAATACATTAATAATAATTAAAATAAATAATATTAATGATAAATAAAATAATAATATAAATAAAATTATCAATACATAATAAATTAAACTAATAATATAATTATAAATATGATATAATAATTATAAATTAAATAAATAATATATATAATAATATTTAATAAACCATATAAATAATAAATAAATAATATAATTAATTATATAATAATAATTAGAAATAAATAAATTAAATCAATAAAATAATAATATATATAACTTAAATCTATATAATATATAATGATAAATAATACATTACTAATAATAATAATAATAATAATAAATATATAATAATCACATAATAATATTATAAATTAAAAATCATAAACTTAAAATTTATTCCCAACTCCAAATATATCAATTAAATAAAAATAAAATAGAAATTAATAATATATAATAATAATAATAATATATTAATAATAATAATTAATAATAGAATAATAAAAATAATAAATAATACTAATAATATTATAAATATACAATAATTTATAACATATATATAAATGAATATAATAATATTTAACATAGCATTAATCTTTATAAGAAATCGAAATAGAAATATTAAATCAATCGGTTCCATTTATCAACACAATCAATAATTAATTAATATATCAATAATATACAGCACCAATATAATAAATTATTAATAATCAATACTAATAATAATATCATATAATTATTTCAATAATTAATATATAATAAAGATAATAATATAATTAATAATAATAAATAATAATTAAATAATTAAATAATAAATAATAAATAAATAATCAATGAATAATTACAATAAATAATAATTAAATAAATAATAATCGAATAATAATAATTAATATCATAAATAAATACATTATATTACCTAAATTAATATTAGTGAAATTATGGTCTAGAATAATAAAATAATAATAATAAATAAGTGATTTTAAAAATATTATAAACAACAGAAAAAAAACTAAAATTAAATTAATCAATTGACTTCAATATATATAATTAATAATAATAATAAATTAATAATAACATAATATAATAAAAAATAATATAATAATAAATAATAATAATAATAAATTAACTTAATGTATTTAAGTGAATAAATAATAATCTATAATTATTATGGTGAGATACGGGCACATACAAAAACCATAAAACAAACTTAATCGTTTTGTTTCCTGGCTACTTTTCAATACCGTCATTTAGATAAAGGCTCGAGGGTCAAAGAGATGTATTACTTTGATTGTTATTCTCACTATCTTTTCTATTTTCATCTGTCTATTGCTCGTGTATTCTCTTCAGTATCTAATATACTTTTTCTCACATTATTATCGTGCTCGTTGGTCAGTGAAGACATTTGGATGTGTTTGTGATACTATCGAGCTTTGAGCGGGTCAGCTTCCAGAGTGCCGACGAGTCGTACCGAGACTCTGTAATTATCCGTCGTGGATCAGACATTAATAAGCTCCGATAGGAATGTTTGTCACCCCGTTTATCAGTCACTACTGTGTTGAGCTCGCTCGCGCACAGACGCTGTAAAATAATCATGAATAATTCCTTTGCATTGAATTTCATAGTACAGGGTTATAAATGTATAAGCTGTAATTATACTATTAATGTGCAATTGAGTCCATTTGCAAATTAGGTATACTACTATTCACGGGTTTACCGTTCTATATAGTATGTACTTGGTAATCCCTTATTTTACTTATATTATTTTATAGATAGTTTACTCTCTTTATATACATAGTTATGTGTCACCTAGACCTATATATACCTTTAGTCATATATTATATACATAAACTAATTAATTTATAACATATTTAGAATAATATTACTTATATTATATTCTTATATATATAATATACATAATATTTATTTAGGCAGCCTTTCACATTCCTTGTATGATATCCTCCTATACTCCAATTTAACCTTTATTTTTTTTCACGAGCTTAGCTTACTTGGGATAAACTCGGTATATATAATTTTTAAGACGATGATCAAGCCTTACTAATTTTAGAAGATATTGAGTGAATGCTTCAATAAATAATTCATTGTGAAAATCCTGTAGTATAATAGAAGAAATATACAACTACTCTTTTAATCATAGTTACTTAATTGGGTTGGGATGGGTTGTTTACAGTTTTTGTAGGAAGTAATCTCCTAATACATCTTTAATTGAAAAGGTTGACTTTCTTAATTAGCAGTAGATTACAAAGGTCAATGTTTGTTCTTCATCTATATGCAAATTAGAGTTTTATCCAGAAAATATTTTTTTAAGCGCACTTACTAGTGAGTATACATAGTTATATTCGTTTTTCGTAGATGAGTTTTAGTTTTTATCAGGGGTATTTGAGGTATGTGTGTGTGTAGTTGATAGCTACTCGGTAGCAATAGCTATAGTACCTAGTATAATAGGCACGCGATAGCGATATGTACTGCTGTGTAGTAGTACTTTTACTGAGTGTAGTGAGTGAGTGAGCGAATGTGAGTTCTGTGTATATTATAAATATAGAGTGTGAGCAGTACTCATATACTAACTAACTACCGTCATCGTGGTGCGTATAAGAGTGAGCGCGTGCAGATGAGAATAGTACCCGTATATACTATATACTACTATGATAGTGTGGAATAGTAAGTATATGAGTAGTAGTGACTCAGTAGATTTTATAGCTTTATTATAGGTGAACTCATATACTATTCATATGACTTACCTATGACTTATTTACGCAGTATTATGTATCTGAGTGAGTAGGTATATATATATAAGATACGTACGTTATTTATATGTTACGTAATATAGTGTAGTGTGTTGTATAATATATATATATAGCGTGGTTGTTGCGAAGTTCATTGAGATGGTGTGTATCGCCCATGCTGTATACAGAGGCGTGAAGGCATTAGCGATCTGTAGTGGCGTGAGTAGAGGGGAGAAGGAAGTGTGAAGGTTGGTGCTGTTTTTCCATCTATGCTCTCGGGATGTAGTTCCTGCTTGTTGGTTTTGGAACGTGAGTCATCAGAAGCTGTATGGACGCTCACCACCAACCTATTACACAATGCATTGTTCTGCCTGTTCTACGTTAGGGGGGTCCGATAGCGCGCCCCCGAGCCGGTGTGAGGAGGTTCACTGAAACCCTCCCACATCCTCGATGGGCTGCTCTGGCTTCTACTGGAAGGTTTACAGGTCTCCCAAACACCTCGGGACCGTCGTTTGAGGAGTGGTCGTATTCGACTGTTATTTTATCTAGCTGAGTCAATGTATTACGAATGACAGCAGACGTACGGATTCGCGATGCATTGATATGCAGTCGGATGGCGTGGAGTTGATGGTTCATTATACCATGTCTTCTAATCTTATGACGCGGAATTCATCCCACCCGCCAAGAAATTACAATTAAAATTGCTGGTTATGTCAAAAAGTAACCTCTTCCAAGTCACGGACCGCAACTTGGAACTCGCCACTGACCACGTAAAGGTAAGTGATATCTGGACTTAACAGTTTGGGCTCGCCTCAATGCCCGATAATACTTAAACACTTTGTTTGTCTTATATATAAAATGATTTTTTGCATTATCAAAAATTTGGGAATAGCATGATATCCGTTACATATTCCAAATTATAATGGAAATTTTAGAGCAAATACCCAATTTAAAATATAATATAATTTATATATATATTATATATATATATATATATAATATATATATATAATATATTATATTTATACAAATATATATATATATATATATATTTATATATATATACATACTATTAATATATATATAATATATAATCATAACTAAATATATATAGTATATAATATAGATATTATATATATATTATATATATACATATATATATATATTATAGTATACATATAGCTGATAATAATATATATATATATAGATTATATAATACAACGAGAGAGAGAACGAAGAGAACTTCGATCTATTTGCTATGCTTATTCAAAAAGCACTTTCTTTTGTTATTCAAGCGATTTCTTAGACAATGTATTATATATATATATATATAAAATATATTCATATATATAATATAATATATAGGATATATAAAATAGCTATATTATTATATATAGTAATGATACTTAATAATAGTATATATATAAAATAATATATATATATATAAATATATAATTAATAATTTAATTAATACTATTATATAGTATGATTATATATAACCTAATATTATATATATATATATATACTATATTATATATATAATGATTAGATAACGAGTGAAGTATTATTTCAGCTTAACACATCTAATTTATACATACTACATAATCAATTATAACATATATATAATATATATAACATATATACATTATACTTACAACATACATAACATTCTATAGCCGCCACATCTATACATACACACACATGAACTACCGAACACACACACAACACTAACACACTCATGCATATGTACATGCATACGTCATACAAATACATATACTCACATACACTACAACACCACACACACCTTGTTGCTTAAAACTAAAAAAATGTAATAGATTTCACTAGGGTAGTATACAGCGAAGGTTATCTGGTAATCCTATAGTATGGATGCCTAGTTGTAGAACGTAAGCGCTACCTATACTAATAAGTGCGCCTTCATTACAACATAATTTGAGATTAAATGAGTTCGTAACTTTAAGTACTGTGAGGTATCTGTTGTATATTATGATTACTCACTTCCCTAAAACCTCATAGGGAAAAGTACTATACTGAGCTCATATAAATAACATTAAACTATAAATTTATAAGAAAAGCTCTAGAACTATATATAATTGTCGAGCAGGATAATATCTAGATATAATATATTGTGATATCATACTAGAATAGAATATGCGAACAAAAAACCAGCAGTTCACTCCATTTATAAATGCTTAAAACTCATAATCCATAAAACCTAAGCTCTATAAACTAAAACCGTAAACCTAAAGAACATCGAAACCTAACTACCTAACGCTAACCGTAATAGCCGTAAGGCCGATAAACAGCTAAAGAACACGTACCTAAAAAGGGAGAAAGGCCATAGACAGCTAACCAATAGACTCTATCTTAGACCTAAATCCTTAAACCTTTAATGGCTAGACTCGCCAATGCGGTGGGCGTAGGTACTGGAAATTTCTTGAATGTCGTAAAGTTTGACCTATTTACCTTGTTCGTATTTTATAATAACCATAATTATTTCCAATATAATCTCATTTATTTGTGGCTTGAAGTCTTCAGGACACCCTCTAAATATGTTTATTATCTTAAAAATTTTTTATAAAAATTTTTATTTTATACAATAAAATTAACTGTAAGCAATATATATATAATTAGGCTATGTGTATTTGTGTACTTCTATAGTGATATTAATCTATATAGTACTATATATATATGCCACTCTAGAGTGTGGTAATATATAATATGGTTACACTAGAGTATAGAAATATACAGGGCGTATCCAGGGGGGCGGCAGGGGCCGATGGACCCCCCCCGCTGAAATTTTTTGACCTGTTGCACCACTTCCTTATACTCCGTTATAACAATGAAAATCCATGGTTCAATTGTACTATATAGTATTAATAAACATATATATCATACTTTAAATATATCAGCACTATATATTATATTTGGAATTTTTACTCAGTATATTCGATGTTAAGTGTAGCTTAACTAAAATAACATAGTTTACATAATATCCTGTAGCTTTACTTATAAAGGTAAGGTATCTTATAAGTTATCACCAAATTAGGGATAATAATATGTGTATTAGATACTCATACCTACGCTTTATCATAATATAAAATCAGTTGTAACCATAAAATATAAATATATTTTTAGTAAGCAATATGCAATTTTTATATAGAAACTAAATAACAGTTTACTATATATATATTTATATCAAATTACATTATAAGGTATATATATAATATAGTACTATTCTATATATTAGCTATATAATACTATACAACAGCTACATGATACCTTTGTATAATTAATCACAAATTTGATGTAAGTGGTACTTATATTATTCACTAAAGAATACATATCAAATATAAACGACATCCTCTTTGAAATCTATATTATGCTCACAAATCTCATAGTCTCAATATTAACGAAACCAGATATATTAGATTTGGGCCCCCTCCCAAAAAAAAATTCCTGATACGCCACTGTTATATATATTGATTATCTGGTACACATAATATGTGTGTATGTGTGTTATAATAATAATTGTTTATGCACCAATCATAATAAGTACTATCGATACTGTATTTATCTCAATTGATTATACTCTATAATATTTGTTTATATGTGTTGACGTGACAGCTATCTATAACTTTAAATTTTATCTATATAATGAACTAGATTCTTCAAAATACTAGCTTTCAAATACTTTTGCATTATAACATTAAGTATATTTGTCTATCTGTAGAATTATTATAAATGGGCAATTTCCTTAAGTTCGTATTGACTGTAATATATATATTAATGTTAATACATTAATTACTTTTATAAAATCATTTTGTAATTGGTAAACCTTTTCCGTTTCAAATAAATCAAATAAGTTTGTTTCGATATACGGAGAAAACAAAATTATTATATGGGTTAAAGTATGTATATATATTATTATTAATAAATATTATAATTATTATATATAATTTATTATTTTAATACTATTTTTATTTCAATATTAAAATTTATTATAAAATTAATTTTGGATTTTCATGATCTTCTTCTTTGCTAATAGTACTTATTAATATATATTGTTTTTAAGAAAAATTAATTTTTCATACACGTCTTTTCATTATTTATTTTATAA
This sequence comes from Trachelipus rathkii, assembly GCA_015478945.1. Taxonomy (NCBI): domain Eukaryota; kingdom Metazoa; phylum Arthropoda; class Malacostraca; order Isopoda; family Trachelipodidae; genus Trachelipus; species Trachelipus rathkii. Next base: position 23,899 of record JABUQX010054752.1, read on the forward strand.
ATAATAATATTAATTAGTGAATATTTGTATAATTCTGTATATATAATTATATAAACTAAATATTATATCTTTTACTAAAATTTACTATAATAAGTTGAATTATTTTTTGTGTTTTATTTTAATATAATATAGTATATGTGTTAAATATTTTGACAGACCACTATATAAAATGCATGTATTAAATAACAGTATAAGATCAATCTGTACCGCAAATGTGCATTTATTAAGTCAAACAAGAACTTAACATATAACAATAAAAGGCGGGCCTCTGTTTTACAATATTATACTCTTTTACTCTGCTTTACTTTGATATATCACTTTTCCGCCTTTTAGTTAGCTTATATACCTGCTTATGTACATCATAATATATTATTTTATAATGATATTGATATATCATAATAAGAAATTTACATTTTAATAAAACATTATGTTAATGTTTATATCATCATCATACATTAGGATATCCTCCATATCATTATCTATCTAATAAATCCTACCATCTCTCTCACTCTACCAACGTAATTGTGTAATTAAAGTGAGTCAAGTGAGCATCAATAAAGGGTTTTTAAAATCAAGCGGCAATGATGTATGCTACCGGAGAATTCAGAATATAATATTTTGGATTTATAGAAGTAATTTTCATAGCATCAAGTCAGTCACATTCCTACAACACATTCCATCATCCGTTCCCATTTATTATTTATTACAATATTTAATATTATGAGAACTTACGTGCGCAAGTCAGAAGGAATCTCACACTCCTAATGAGTGATCTTATTCACTGGATGACCTGAATAAACAGATGTCCAGCATTCTGGTAACCTTCGTCCACTATGACATCTTGTTATATGGGATTATGATGATTTCATCTCCTATTGGAGCAGGCGGATGGTACAACCATACCCTATCACAATTCCCCCCTTCACTCATCTCTAATTCTATGCTCTTTACTTCCTTGCCATCTGCATACTCACTATTTTATCTCAACTTTTCCCATGCCTCTAGCTTCACTTTGATAACTCAATCTCTCACTTTTTCTTCCGCTCTCTCCCAGCGAGATCCGATTCCCACCACAGCTCACCACTATTACATCCGTCTTACACGTAATCGGCTAATTCCTCTTTTCACACAGACCCAAACCATTTTCGTCAAACCGTACTTTTTATTTATTCATCTCATTCCCTCTTTCTTCACCAATTCACACACAATACACTCTTAATTAATATGTTTCATTCACCCACTTTTCCATGAAGTTTCCGTCTCACACCTGTTAAACACAACCGCCATTAGATTGCCTACTCATCTCATACACACATTCTACTATCTAGCCAAACCTCGTATAATTCTCAGAACCGGACTAGGTACATCCACTAACCATACTACACTACCACAGACTATAACAACATCACTTCCTTCAAATTTGTATAAAAGACACGTAATTGCGCCTCTCTAACAGACATTAGCCATTTACCAGACCACCAACTGGCTAAGCCAATAGCCAGTGCAGACCTTCAGACTTCTATCTGCCATTACATTTTTCATATCATATCACAACCTCTAGTTATCATTCCATTAGCCAATTATACACGAACATATTATTCCTTAAATTTTAGAAATGCTTATAAACTCAGAACTACATTTTTCCGTTATTCTTTGTCTTG
>JABUQX010054753.1:0-2500 GCA_015478945.1 Trachelipus rathkii
GGGGTCTCTCGGCCTTCGGGGAACTACGGGGTAGGACTATTTCCCCCCTCCGGGGATGGTCTCCGGCCCCCGCTGTTTGGTATTTGGGTGTCGCGGGGGTTCTTTCCGCCCCTCCCTACGGGGTATGGAAAACGTCCCCCCCCTGTGTTCCCCGTCGGCTCGAGCCCCCTACATTGCCGTAATACCTTTACAAATAATATTTATATATATTTCGCCCCTAAAACAGGTAAAAAAAAAAAAAAAAAAAAAAAAAAAAAAAAAAATAAAAAAAAAAAAGAAAATAATAATTTCGACCCTAGAACATCTATTTATGTATCATAGATGCTACCTGTGAAATTTTTTTTTTGATCCGAAGCTTCCGTTCCGTGTGGGCGTTAAGTAACTTTGTCCTATATACTATTATATATATATAATATATATATAATAATATATATATAATATATATAATATAATAATATATATATATATATATATATATATATATATATAATATATATATATATATTTATATATATATATATATATATATATATATATATATATATATCTTCTATAAAAAACATTCTTTTTTTCTCTTTTAATATAATATTTATATATATATATATATATATATATATATATAGTATTAATATATATATATATACTAATATATATATATATATAGTATATATATATATATATATATATATATATTATATATATATTATATTATATATAATATATATATATATTATATATATATATATATATAATATAATTCCTAAATAAAAGATGCTTCTTGTGATTGCATTAGTATATTATTTTTTATTTTATTAAATATTAACTTTTTATAAATAACAACTGTGTAACATTTTGATTATAATTCATTAATAAAAGCTGTTTTTCGTACATTAAATATTTTATTTTTTGTGACCCACCGCGACCCACCGTATATCCGCTCGCGCCCCCCTTGGGGGTCGCGACCCCCGGATTTTGAGAAACGCTGGCTTACAGGCAATGTTTTCGAGCAGTGGTACGAGCGCTATCAAAAGTGTGTAACAGCCGAAGGAAGGTACTTTGAAGGTGGTATTATGTAGTATGTTGTACCATATATACGATACTAAAGTTTAGTTAAAAGTTCCGGTATTTTTTTACTCTACCTCATATATATATATATTTCATATATATAATATACTAGATAAAATATTATAAAATATGTAAATGTATTTATCTATAAATCGATGCAATTTTTATATAATATATTATATATATATAATATATATATAGCATGCAAAACACACATATAGGCAAGCGTCTCATTAGCCCTGATATGGTATCTTAAAAATCTTTAATGGCTACAGTAAAAACGGATACATTGGATTGAATGCAATGCGTCCAATACATGGTAAAAAAAAAAAAAAAAAAAAAAAAAAAAAAAAAAAAAAAAAAAAAAAAAAAAAAAAAAAAAAAAAAAAAAAAAAAAAAAAAAAAAAAAAAAAAACGAAAGAAAATAAATTTTTGGAATTATGGAAAAATTTCACATGATAAAATGTAAATAAATAGACTTTCTATTAAATTTTGCTTTATACGGCACACTAGGGGGCTCGAGCCGACGGGGAACATAGGGGGGATGTTTTCCATACCCCGTAGGGGAGGGGCGGAGGAACCCCCGCGACACCCAAATACCAAAGAGCGGAGGTACCGGGAGACCCTCCCCGGAGGGGGGAAATAATTGCCTACCCCCGTAGGTTCCCCGGAGGGCGATGAGACCCGACTCCTGCCATTCGGCGATAGGTGGTATACCCTTGTGATTATCTCTTTAAGTAAAAAAAAAAGAAAAAATTAATAGAAAGTCTTATTTTATACGAGAAACCAATAAATGTTCTCCTTAAATAGGCCTTTCTAATCATATTAACTATAATCATTACAATAATTTTTTTATTTTTTATTTTTTTACATTTCCTATCCAAAATATTTACTTAGGATTCCAAAAAATGTATTGTCCTTATTCATCTTGTAGCTATTGTTTAGTTTTTCTGAGGATATAAATTTTTTTTTTTTTTTTTTACATTTTCTGGACCCAGCATTGGACCAGCATTCCAGCAATGTTTTCTTTTTTTTTTTACCTTTAATATTTTTTATGATATATATAACGCTAATCTAGACGCTGACCCATAATATATAATATATATATATATAATATATATACTAATTATTATATATATATATATAATATATATATATATTATATATATATATATATATAATTATATATATTATATATAATATATATATATATATACTATATATATTATTATTATTATATATATATAATATTATATATATTATGGTGATAATTTTGGTTTTAGAGCGACAACTATCATCGATCCATATCTCAAAAACTACAATAGTTACAGGAAAAAGAATACATGTGTTGGTAATCCTTGGCAAAATTTCTATTGCGGAAAACTGTAATAAAAACAAAAAAACGTAATAATACAAAATTTTGTAATAAAAAAAA
>JABUQX010054753.1:5000-7500 GCA_015478945.1 Trachelipus rathkii
TACTATTATATATATATAATATCAAGGTATAAAGTACCAATTCTTGAAATTTGTGATTTCTGTTGGAGTAAAATAAAATAATAGATTATTTTCGTAGGTAAAAATATCGATATTTATACACTGATATAATCAGTACCCATAAAAAAGAAAAAAAATTTATATAAAAATATATATACTATATATTTATAAATACGAAAATATATATCAAAATAATATATATATATATATATATATATAAGGATAAGATTTTTTTTGTTTCTATAGATTTAAATGCATGGCACATGAACATTTATCTACTGGGTCTCCGTCCCCCTTACCCCTGACCCGTGAGTGCTGATGATTTTACTTTTTCACTACATACATTTACAAAGGTATCAAATATTAGATATATCGAATATCGATATTTTTCTGGCGATAATATCGAAGGTAATTCGATATTTATTAAAGTCTCGATTCAACGTAGACCTTTTCTTCGCTCCATAAATTTATATTTATTTTTAACTTTTAATTTATTTAATTTTTAATGTTTTAATTTATTAATTTACTTTGCCAACCCTATTTTTAAAGTGTAAATTAATAAAGAAATGCATTTCGAGTTTCTATAATTAATTAAAATACGCTTTAATGGCATCAATTAACCATATATATATATATATATATATAATAAAAATAACTAAATATAATATATATAAATTATATATATATATATATATAAAATATATATATATATATATATATATATAAATATATATATTATAATTGTGTGGGGTTGATGGTGCAAGAAGGAATAGTATTTTGGGGATGAGGTTATTATAAGGAGGAGGTAAATGGGTAGGGTGATGAGAAAGTTGAAGGAATTGGTAAATCTGCAGGTATGATGAAATTACTAGTTTTGAAATGATCAAGAGCGGAGGCGAGATGGTGATTGATTGGATTTGGAAGTTGTGTTATAAAGCTGTTTATGGAGGGTATAGTTCCAAGGGACTGGAGCCGAGAGCGGTAATAGTACCTTGTTATAAGCGGTAGGGAGAAAAGGGAACTGTTAGAAATTATAGAGGAATAAAGTTTATTTGAGTGTTGTAGGGACAGGTATTGCTGGTATTTTGGTCGAAAGAGTGCGTCGAGTGACTGAGGGACTGATTGGTGAAGAACAAGGTGCGTTAGAAGTGGTAGAGGATGAGTGGATCAAATCTTTACATTGAAACAAATGATTGAGAAAATGAGGGAGAAGAAGAATAATTGGTATTTAGGTTTTATGATTTGCAACAGGCGTATGATAGAGTTAATAGGAAGCGTTTTATGGCAGACGGTGTTTAGTGATATATGTGTGGTGGTAGGCGTTGGCTGAATGGAAAATCAAAAGTATGTATGACGATAGTGAGCGTGTTGTTAAGAATTAAATGGTGTCAATAGGTGATTGGTTAGATAATAGCGGAGTTAAGACAGGGTTGTTGTGTTATGTCTCCTTGCTTATTCAATTTGTATATGGATTGGGTTATGAAAGAATTAGAGGTGGGGATGGCAGGAAATTGTGTTAGAATGATGGAGAATGGAGTTGAGTGGAGGGTGCCCTACCTCATATATGCGGCATGATTTGGTTTCTGCTGTGGCGAAATCTTGAGAGAGTTTAGAGGATTTGATAGAGAGATTTTGGCAGGCGTTTGTGAAAGGAGGGGCTGAAAGTAAACGTGGATAAGGTAAGGTTATGGTTGTGAGTGAGGACACTCCTTCAGTGTGAAGTTATGTTAGATGGTGAGCAGCTGGAGCAAGTGTCTGAGTTTAAATATTTAGGGTATGTGTTGGATGAGAAGGGAACGGATGATGCAGAGTGTAGTAGGAAAAGTGTGATGGCAGGAAGGGCTGGTGCAATTAAAATCGTTGGTTTGAATTGCACAGGGGACTAAGTTTGAGTGTGCTGAGGGTCTTACATGAGGGTATTTTGTTACCTGGTGTTATTTTATGGTAGTGAGACTATGGTCTGGAATAAGAAGTATAGAGTCTAAAAGTTCAATGTGTTCAGATGGACAATCTTAGGGGTGTGCTAGGTTGAGGAAGAATTGTAAAGAGAGGAATGAACGTATTAGAGAGTCGTGTGGTGTGAAGAAAGGGGGTAAATGAGAGAGAATAATTGAAAGTATGTTGAGATGGTTTGGTCACGTGGAAAGGATGAATTGATAGTAGCGTTGGTTAAGCGGATTGTATAGTGGGAGTGTCACATAAACAACATTTAGATCTATTCCGTCATACGATTACGCAGCTCGTACCGTGTGTAGTGAGGTACAAAGTAGATCCATCCATCGAAGCGATAACTTTTAAAACTTATGATCACGAGATGCATATAGATATTCACTTAATGGTTTAGGTTATAGTACGCATAACTAACAGAGATGTCGCAATCATGTATTTACGCGGTATCATCTGTGACGCATACTCCTTGGTTAGGAATGAAGTTAAAGCTGTTGGAATTGATGTCGTTGAACGATGATCTGAAGGAGAGAAA
>JABUQX010054753.1:17500-37500 GCA_015478945.1 Trachelipus rathkii
TTTTTATTTTAATTATGATTTAATTAATTTTAATTAATATTTTCTAATATACAAATTAAATTTGGAACAAAAAAAAAACTTTAATAATCTTAATGAAAATAAGGAAAAATACTATAAATTGGATAAACTAAAATAAAAATAAATAAATAAAAAAAAAGTACTTGCCTCTTCTACTCTACGTTTGTTTCATGTCCAACTCTTTCATTGCACGCTAAAGACGAGAGAGAGAGAGAGAGAGAGAGAGAGAGAGAGAGAGAGAGAGAGAGAGAGAGAGAGAGAGAGAGAGAGAGAGAGAGAGAGAGAGAGAGAGAGAGAGAGAGAGAGTTGAACTGAATTTACTGCTGCAGTTTAGAGTTGGTCGATCACCGGAATGTTCCTCACCACATCACGCACCTCACTAAACCGTACCGCACAGCACCGGACAGCACCGCACCGCACTCGGTACATCGACCTACCCTAGTATGAACCCAATCGGTTACCCATCCCAAGACAACCAAACGGAAGGGTTGGAGTGGCTTCCCCTTCCCCCTTGGAAATTTTAAAAATTATTGGGTGAAAATAGCCTTATTATGTCATAATATTTCCCTCTTCGTTGGCTTATCGTCGGCTTAGATACTTATAAACAAATGCCAGCTCTTTACCACCGTTGGCCTAAGGGACACTGTGAAGCAGAACTGCGGAGCTGGAGGCGTAATGATTTTTGGTTAGAGCCGGAGCAGGAGCCGGAGCCGTAGCTGAAGCAAAATATATTTTTTGGCAATGTAATAGATGGGTTCGAAGGTTGAGTCGAAACTGGAGGCGTATAATTTAAAGATGAAGGAACAGGTGCTGCGGAGCCGCAAGGTTTTGAGTGGAGCCGGAGCACATTTTTTTTTACAATAAAATTAAGTGGTTCGGAGCCGGAATTCGTACCGAAATATTCAGTGTGGAGCCGGAGTTGGCAAAAAAAAAGTGTGTCGGCACCGCAGTTCTGTTTTAGAAAGTCTGAACACATTCCAAACACTTTTTTTAATCCATTTCTACTTTTCTAAATCTCTTTGCTTAATGTTTTTGCTCCCCCCTTCTCTCCTCCTTTTACTAACCCCCCCTCCTCGTATCCCACTTTGTCTCCCACCTTGTATCCACTCCATTACTGAGAGAGAGGTAGGGAGGGGGAATGGGGATGTAATTCGAATAAGAATTGGGGGATTATCATTATTATTAAGCAAATAAATTATTCATTATGGTGGATTAAAATCGATTATATATATATATATTCCGGTATATATATATATAATAATATATATATATATATATATATATATATATATATATATATATATATATATATATATATATATATATATATATATATATATATTTTTATATATAATATATATATATATATATATATATATATATATGGCAAATTTGTAGAAACTGTACTGTGACTACCGAGGTACCTAACTTAACCTAACCTAACCTAACCTAACCTAACCTAACCTAACTTAACCTAACCTAACTTAACCTAACCTAACTTAACCTAAATTAATTTTCATTATTATACCAGTTTGTGATCAGGAAACTTAGGAGGTTCTGTTTTTTACGCTATCCTTGTGAGGTGGTTGACTATATCCTCACTAGTCACAGTACAGTTTCTACCAAATTTGCCATATATGTTATATATATACACAATAGTAACAATATATATATATTATATATATATATATATATATATATATATATATATATATATATATATATATACCCTAGTTTTTTTAATGTTTTTTAATCACTACTTCAGTTTTGATTTTTTTTTTTTTTTTTTTTTTTAACATATTGCTAGTATATGATACTAACAATGAATTTCAGTGGTGACGGACATGATTCAAAAGTTCGAAATATTTTAAATAATTATTTAAAAATCAAAAATTATAATAAAAAAAAAATAAACAACATAAAGATCTCGAAAAGTACGAAACTTACAGAAAAACAATTATAACATATTTGGAATCAGCGTATAAAAGCTTATTACAAAAATGTAAAAAAAAAAAAAAATTAGGGGCTCGAGCCGACGAAGGGACAGAGGGGGGGACGTTTTCCATATCCCTCGTAGGGGAGGGGCGGAGGACCCCCCGCGACACCCAAATACCAAAGAGCGGGGGTTCCGGAGACCCTCCCCGGAGGGGGGGAAATAGTCCTACCCTGTCGTTCCCCCGGAAGGCCGAGAGACCCTCGACTCCTTCCATCTTTGCGTTTACCACATTGGGTATTCCTACATTAAAACAAAAAAAAATTAAACTGACGGGAGTCGTAAAACGTAACTGGTCCCTATATATTTTTGAATCATGTCCGTCACCACCTTAAATTGACTGTTAGGATCATATACTAGAAATATATAAAAAAAAAACAAAAAAAAATCAAAACTGACGGAGTCGTAAAAAAAACAAGTTCTATATATATATATATATATATATATATATATATATATATATATATATATATATATATATATATATATTTTATATAAAAGAAATAAAAAAAATATATATACACCCTATATATATATATATATATTATTTTGATCGCCAGTATTTCAATATTTCTAATGACTCTTGGGCATCGTACCGTAACGTAAGCTTCTCTTTCTGGCTATTCTTTTAAGCATTTAACGGTTAATCATACACAAAATTTTGTGGATCAGAACACTGGAGCACATACTCAGAATTAATATTGAAAGATATTGCAGAATTTTAATATATATATATATATATATATATATATATATATATAGCATAAAAGAATTAAAAAATATATATATATATATATATATATATATTATTAAATATAAATTAATTAATATAAAAAATAAAATATAAAATATATATATATATATATATATATATATATATTAATATATATATATATATATATATATATATATATATATATATATATATATATATATAGGTGAAGGTTACCATAAAGGAAGGAAAAACTATAGACTTTTGAGGAAAGTTTATTTAGAAGAAAAGTTTACTATATATATGTAGAACATGAAAAGCAGTGTTTTTTAAAAAAAAAAAAAAAAATAAATTTTTTTTTAAATTTTTTATATAATTACTTCTAGAGACGCATGCTTTGTCGTGGTACTTTTTAGATCGTGCAACATTTTTTAATGGTTTGCGAGTTTATATTTAATTTTTTTTTTAAACTAATGGGAACCCCAAGGGTATACCGCACCGATGGCAGGAGTCGGGGTCTCTCGGCCTTCCGGGGAACGACAGGGTAGGACTATTTTCCCCCCCTCCGGGGAGGGTCTCCGAACCCCCGCTCTTTGGTATTTGGGTGTCGCGGGGGTTCCTCCGCCCCTCCCCTACGGGGTATGGAAAACGTCCCCCCCTCTGTTCCCCGTCGGCTCGAGCCCCCTACTTGGCCGTGTAAAATACTTTATATATACAGTATTTTACACCGTGTAAAATACTTTATATATACAGTATTTTACACGGCCAAGTAGGGGGCTCGAGCCGACGGGGACAGAGGGGGGGGACGTTTTCCATACCCCGTAGGGGAGGGGCGGAGGAACCCCCGCGACACCCAAATACCAAAGAGCGGGGGTTCCGGAGACCCTCCCCGGAGGGGGGGAAATAGTCCTACCCTGTCGTTCCCCGGAAGGCCGAGAGACCCCGACTCCTGCCATCGGTGCGGTATACCCTTGGGGTTCACATTAGTTTAAAAAAAAATAAATTATATATAAACTCGCAAAGCCAATTAAAAATTTGCGCACGATCTAAAGTACAACAATCAAAGGCATGCGTCTCTGGAAGTAAATTAAAAAAAAAAAAAAAAAAAAAAAAAAAAAAATTAAAATACATTGCTTTTCATATTCTACATATATATAGGAAAACTTTTTTCTAAAAAAAAATTTTTTTCCTATATATATATTTTTCTCTAAAGTATATATTTTTTTCTTCCTTTATAGTAACCTTCACCTATATATATATATATATATATATATATATATATATATATATATATATATATATATATATATATATATATATATATAATATATATTATATATATATATATATATATATATATATATATATATATATATATATATATATATATATATATTTTTTTTTTTTTTTACATGATACCACCACTCACGGGCAATGCCCTTTTCAAACGGAGGGGGCCAAAAAAAAAAAAAAAAAAAAAAAAAAAAAAAAAAATTAAAAAAAAAAAAAAATTAAAATAAATGGAAAGTAAACCCACCCTGTCCTTTGCCTAACGCAATTCCTCAGGTGGGCGCAGACGCGGGATTTAAATAGAGGAAGATTGAATATAGCGGGGAAAATAAAAGAAGGCAAGGAGTTCCACAAAACAGATGTGGCTGGAAAGAAGGAGGTACCACAACGAGTGATCCTTGAGTCTCCAATATTCACGCAATATTCATGAGAGAACAAGGCACCTCTTGTATTACGAGGGCGACGCAGTGGTGGAGGAATGCGAGAGGTCAATTCACTCGAGCACCTGCCGTTGTAATACCTATAGAAAAGAGATAGGGCGCCGACGTCACGACGCAGAGAAAGAGGGTCAAGGGAGTCAGAAAGTATGGGACAGTTTATAAGCCTCTTAGCCTTAGCTTCAACTCTATCCTAAAGGAGGGTGGAACCGGAACCCCAAATGTGGGAACAGTATTCCATACAGGGGCGAATAAGACCTTTATATAACTGGAGCATCTGAGCAGAAGAAAAAAAATTCACGCAAATCTGAACAGAATTCCCAAGCTTTTTGAGCCATTTTAGCAACCGATGTGATGTGTGGTCTCCAAGACAATTCACTATTTATGTTTAGTACCTAGAATGTTTATGTTGTTTACGGGTAAGGCATTAGTAGTTGAGGAGCCATATTCGAGGGTATGGAAATCCTGGAAATCCTGGAATCCTGGAAATCCTGGAATTCCAGGAACCTGGAACTGGAAAGTGACTTCCTGGAAACTGGAAACTGGAAACTGGAACCCCCCCAACCCCAAAAAAAAAAAAAAAAAAAAAAAAAAAAAAAAAAAAAAAAAAAAAAAAAAAAAAAAAAAAAAAAAAAAAAAAAAAAAAAAAAAAAAAAAAAAAAAAAAATTAAATTAAAATAAATAATAAATAAATAATAAATAGTTTGCGCGATGGTATCTCTATTTCCGGTTGCCTGGCTGTGCCGCCGCAGACTCCGTCTGCCTGGAATCGAGGTTCCGGACGAGTGCACCCCTTCGGAGAAGGGGTGCTGGTTCCTTCCAGATAGAAGGATCTTAGAAGGATGAAATGCACGGAGTGCGTAAGAGAAGAAGGAGGAATGAGGAAGGAGGAAGAAGGAGGAAGGAGGAAGAATGGTGTTTGGAACCCTCCGGAGGAGGGTCCCCATCTGAAATAAAAGAAGTAGAAATGCACGGAGTGCATAGGAGAAGACGGAGGAAGGAGGAAGAATGGTGTTTGGAACCCTCCGGAGGAGGGTCCCTAACTGAAATAAAAGAAAGTTTTAAATGCACGGAGTTGCATAAGAGAAATATGGAGGAAGGAGGAGAATGGTGTTTGGAACCCTCCGGAGGAGGGTCCCCAACTGAAATAAAAGAAGTTTAAATGCACGGAGTGCATAAGAGAAAATGGAGGAAGGAGGAAGAATGGTGTTTGGACACCGCTTCCCGGAGGAAGGTTTCCCTAACTGAAATTAAGAAGTTTAAATGCAACGGAAGTGCATAAGAAGAAAATGGAGGAAGGAGGAAGGAGGAAGGTGGAGAAGGAGAACTGGGAGAAGGAGACCAGAGTTGGTGGCAGGCAACCGGTGCTAAGCCGTGCTGGAGCTGGTGCGGTGCTGAGTTTGTAAACATTCGTTTAGCAACAGACTGACATTTCTATTTTCAAATCTCGTTTTCTTTTTATAAACGTCAACTAAAATATATTGTTTGCTATTTTTATTTTTACAGTTTCATTCTTTATGTTTTTACTTTTTGTTTTCAATTTAAATTTTTTTTAATTACTTTTATTTATTTTGTTTGCTTTAAATATTTTGTTTAATTTGCTGGTAAAGTATGTTTATAACTTAAAAAATTTGCATTTTTACATACCTTAAAGCAGTAAATCAGTAAAGCAGTAAATCAGTAAATCAAACTGCCTTTTCCAGACACTTCCTATCCTCCATGATCTATTGATTCTATTGATCTATATTGATTCAAGTCATATTTTGTATAACATAACACAAAAACTTTTATTTATTTTGTTCTGTTTTCTTTAAACATTATGTTTTTACTATAAAAAATGTATTTATTTTGTTTATTTTTACTATAAATATTTATTTATTTTGTTTTATTTGCTTTAAACATTTTTGTTTTTACATAAAAATTTATTCTTTTTATTTTATAACTTTAAAAATTTGCATTTTTTACATACCCTTAAAGCAGTAATCAAACTAGCCCACTCTATCCTCCTACCCATTCGTGATCTATTGATCTATTGATCTATTGTTCAAGTCATATTTTGTATAACATAACACAAAAACTTTTATTTATTTTGTTTTGTTTTCTTTAAACATTATGTTTTTACTATAAAAATTTATTTATTTTGTTTTATTTTTACTATAAAAATTTATTTATTATGTTTTATTTGCTTTAAAAATTTTGTTTTTACTAAAAAATTTATTCTTTTTATGTTTATAACTTAAAAATTTTGCATGTTGTTGTTGTTGAAATGTTACGTTTGTTGTTGTTGTTGTTGTTGTTGTTGTTGTTGTTGTTGTTTTGTTGTTGTTGTTGTTGTTAAATATATTTAACGTTCAAGTTAACTGGTATACAAATTTTTTCAAACATATCTCTAAAATATTAATGTTAAATTTACATTAACATTGTAATATTGAAAACTAAACAAAAATATATTTCTTCCTAGCCTAACTGACATACATCATTCATTAACAAGGTAACTGAATTAGAAGTTTCAACTTACCAGCAGAAGTCAACATAGCAATCTCAATCTTTACTATACACACAATTTAATAAAAATGATTATTATTATTATTATTATTTTATTATTATTAATAATAATAATTAATAATAATAAATTATTATTATTATTATCATAATTATTATTATTATTATTATTATTATTATTATTATTATTATTATTATTATTATTATTATTATTATTATTATTATTCACATAGCCGCTTCTCGCTTTAACGTATGGCGATCACTGTACCTGCAGACCAACAACTAAAACATTGGTAGGTAAATTGCTCTCCATCCGACACCTAAACATTACGTAATCTTGTTACGCTCAAGGGTAAACAATCAGAGAACTGTATTTGCTACGCCATCACGGACAGCCAATGAAATTCGAGGAATGACTCATTAATCTTACTATCTTTTGACACATGAGAAGGGTAAATAGATTTATTACTTTGTTCCCAATATCTTTTGACACATGAGAAGGGGTAATGAGATTTATTACTTTTCTCCCAATATCTTTTGACACACGAGATTTATTACTTTGTTCCCAATAACTTTTGACACATGAGAAGGGTAACGAGATTTATTACTATGTTCCCAATAACTTTTGACACATGAGAAGGGTAAATAGATTTATTACTTTGTTCCCCTTTTGTCCTTACTTAACATATGTTTTTATCTTAAACAGTAGTTTTATTATTATTATTATTATTATTATTATTATTATTATTATTATTATTATTATTATTATTATTATTATTATTATTATTATTATTATTATTATTATTTTTATTATTATATCAACTATATATGTATATGAACATAACAAACCTAACATATCATACACACACACACACACACACAACACACACACACACACACACACACACCAACACACACACACTACGCACACCATAATTATAGACACTTTACTTGAAACACGAGACTGGCAATCGTCGTACTAACTTACTGATCACATGACTGTTATTTCTATGATGTCAAGCAGATGTGTAACATTTTCTAAACGTCACTGGAAGACATTTACATTTTTCACATGTTTAATATAAACATTTCGTTTTGTTATGTATTTTCTTTTACGTTTCTATTATTCTTTATATTTATATTTTGTTAAAAGTTATTTATTTATTGTTATTTTATTTATTTAAAATAATCTATATATTTTTTTTAAAAACTTTTACTTATTTTTTGCTTTGTTTTCTTTAAACATTATGTTTTTACTATAAAAATTTATTTAATTTGTTTTATTTGCTTTAAACAATTATGTTTTTTATTACTAAAAAAAATTATTCTTTTATGTTTTATAACTTAAAAATTTTGCATTTTACATACCATAAAGCAGTAAGATCAGTAAATCAGTTTAATTCAACCTCCCCATCACCCTCCTATCCCTTCGTGATCTATTGATCTATTGATCTATTGATTCTAGTTTGATCTATTGATTCATGTCATATTTTTGTATAACATAACACAAAAAATAAAAATAAGTTCTTTATACACTGATCAACGAATATATGCTAACGTAGCAAATAGTTTTCCTATTATTAAAGCTAACATAACATCACCTGAACTAAGAATATAATGTACAACAGCAAACCTAGCATACCTTAAGCACGAATAATCAGCTAACATCAACAAAGTTCTTACACTTAACAACAGTAAAGTAACTAACATACAATAAAAAGACGTAACCTATTCACACTTTGTAAAGCATATCTCTACAGATTATGGTTTAATTTTACATTAACATTTTGTAATATTTAACAAAAAATTTATCATAACCTTGGTCGTAATTATCATTGATAACTACGAATATATGCTTAACGGAACAAAGTTTTATCATTTATAAAGCTAACAAAACCATAACTAAACTTAGAATATAATGTTAGCAAAAAGCAATCATTACATAGCCTCACGTATATGGAATATCTGCTAAACGTTCACAAAGTTCGAACTTTATCCAGGTGAAGTAGCTAACAACACATACAAAACTCAATGTATCCCAACTTTTCCAGCATACCAGCAACAGCTAAAGCAGTATTATCTAACAAAATCCCTTAACAAAATAACCAATCTATCAAAGATACCAACATCTTGAACTATGAATTGACACTACCTTCATCAAAATGCAACTCATATCAAATATAACATATGTTGAACGATGTATACCGTAAGTTATTAGCAAAATGGTCGGATAATCCTGTCAATACTCAGCAGAAACTTAACATATTATCATCATTATTATTATTTTATTATTATTATTATTATTATTATTATTATTATTATTATTATTATTATTATTATTATTATTATTATTATTATTATTATTTTCTTATTAATATCACCTATATATGTATATGAACATAACAAACCTAACATATCAACACACACACACACACACACACACACACACACACACACACACACACACACACACACACACACAATAATTATAGACACTTTACTTGAAACACGAGACTGGCAATCGTCGTACTAACTTACTGATCACATGACTGTTATTTCTATGATGTCAAGCAGATGTGTAACATTTTCTAAACGTCACTGGAAGACATTTACATTTTTCACATGTTTAACATAAACATTTCGTTTTGTTATGTATTTTCTTTTACGTTTCTATTATTCTTTATATTTATATTTTGTTAAAAGTTATTTATTTATTTATTTATTGTTCTTTGATCTATTGATCTATTGATCTATTGATTCAAGTCATATTTTGTATAACATATCTCAAAAACTTTTATTTATTTTGTTTTGTTTTCTTTAAACATTATGTTTTTACTATAAAAATTTATTTATTTTGTTTTATTTTCTTTAAACATTTTGTTTTTACTAAAAAATTTATTCTTTTTATGTTTATAACTTAAAAAATTTTGCATTTTTACATACCTTAAAGCAGTAAATCAGTAAATCAGTTAATCAAAACACCCACTCTACCCTCCTACCCTTCCATGATCTATTGATCTATTGATCTATTGATCTATTGATTCATGTCATATTTTGTATAACATAACTCAATAATTATACTTCTTTATAACACTGATCAATCGCAATTATGGCTAACGTAGCATAGTTTTCTCTATTATTAAAGCTAACATAACAACATCACCTGAACTAAGAATATAAATGTAAACAACGCAAACCTAGCCTAACGCTTAACACGATAATCACTAACATCAACAAAGTTCCACACTTAACAACAGTAAAGTAACTAACATAGCATACAAAAACGTAACCTATTCACACTTTGTCAAGCACAACTCTAACATATCAATGTTAATTTTACATTGACACTTGGTAATATTTAACAAAAAATTGTATCATATATTATAATTTTTTTTAAAACTTTTATTTATTTTTGCTTATTCTGTTTAAACATTTTTGTTTTTACTAATTTTTTTTCATTTATGTTTATAACTTAAAAATTTGCATTTTTTACATAACACACACAAAGCAGTAAATCAGTAAATCAGTTAATCAAACTACCCACCCCACTCGCTACCTTCATGATCTATTGATCTATTGATCTATTGATGCAAGTCATATTTGTCATTTCGAGTATCATTTTGAGGGAAACATAACATAAAAAATAAAGTTCTTTATACACTGATTAACGAATATATGCTAACGTACGCAAAGTTTTTCCCATTAATAAAAGCTAACATTAACATCACCTGAACTAGAGAATATAAGTACAACAACAAACCTAGCAATACCTTATAGCACGAATAAACAGCTAACATCACCAAAGTTCTACACTTAACAACAGTAAAGTAACTAACATAACATAAAAAACGTAACCTATTCACACTTTGTCAAGGGCATAACTCTAACAGATCAATGTTAATTTTACATTAACATTGTTAATATTTAAACAAAATTTTATCATAACCTTGTCTAATTATCAAACAGACCACGAATATAGTGCTAACGTAAGAATTTTTTTAACTATTAAATAAAGGGTTCGGACCAAAACCGGAGTATGAGAATTAATAATGTAGAATAATGGAGCCTAACATACCTGCACGTATGAATAATCTGCCTACATTCACAAAGTTCGATAGCTTATCAAAGGTAAAGTAGCTAACACACATACAAAACTCTCAATGTATCCCCAACTTTTCCAGCATAATCCATCCCACAGCTAAGCAGTATTCTCTAACAAAATCCTTAAAAAATGACCCAATCTATCAAAGATACCAACATCTTGAACAATGAATTGACACTACCTTCATCAAAATGCAACTCATATCAAATATAACATTATTTTGAACTATGAATAAACGTATACATTAGCAAAATTCTCGGATAAGCCTAACATTACTCAGCAAAAACTTAACCTATACCCACGATTCTATCACAACATAGTCAGTTAACACAGTAATATCTTACGAAACTCATCATTTCTCTATTAAATCAGTTTTAATTTCACATTGCCATAGTAATATTTAACAAAACGTAACAGAAATTAAATATTATTATTATTATTATTATTATTATTATTATTATTATTATTATTATTATTATTATAAAATATTTTATTATTATTATTATTATTATTATTATTATTATTATTATTATTATTATTATTATTATTATTATCACACATAGATCTCACAACACCAATAACGCATGCGACCACTTCGCCATCAGGCTCACAACTAGAACATAGGTCGGTAAAATGCTCTCTTGAGAGGGTGGATACAAAGAACGTGAGAAACAAGCCATTCAAAGGCGTGTGAAAAAAGATAATTAGCTTTGGAGGGGAATAAACAAAGAACGGGTATCAATTACATGAGCATCTGTTGCTTTGTTCTGACAATGATATGAATTCGGTTACAACATCTGTTACATGAAGGGTAAAAATTGCGATGCGTACAAACATGTATGCAAACACAAACACACAACACACACACACATACATACACTACACAACACACACACACACACACACACAACACATCACACACACACAATAATTATTGACACTTTACTTAATACATTTCGTTTTCTTATTATTTTCTTTTAAGTTTTTATTATTCTTCTTTATATATATAATATATACTATATATATATATATATATATTTTTAGAGATTAATATTATATATTATATATATATATATATATTATATATATATATATATATATAATATATATATACATATATATATTATATATATACGAGTTAGTAAATATTGGTTTAATAATAAGATATATTTTAACAATTTGTAAGATATTAATATAAAGATCTTCACGTTATCAGCTTTAATATTATTATTCTTTTTACTATTATTTTATTTTTTCACATATTTAGAATAAACATTTCGTTTTCTTATTATTTTCTTTTTAGTTTTTATTATTCTTATATATATATATATATATTATATTTTGTGTATATATATATATATATATATATACTATATTATATTATTATTATATATATATATATATATATATATATATATGTGTGTGTGTGTGTGTGTTTGTGTTTGCATACATGTTTGTACGCATCGCAATTTTTACCCTTCATGTAACAGATGTTGTAACCGAATTCATATCATTGTCAGAACAAAGCAACAGATGCTCATGTAATTGATACCCGTTCTTTGTTTATTCCCCTCCAAAGCTAATTATCTTTTTCACACGCCTTTGAATGACATGTTTCTCACGTTCTTTGTATCCACCCTCTCAAGAGAGCATTTTACCGACCTATGTTCTAGTTGTGAGCCTGATGGCGAAGTGGTCGCATGCGTTATTGGTGTTGTGAGATCTATGTGTGATAATAATAATAATAATAATAATAATAATAATAATAATAATAATAATAATAATAATAATAATAATAATAATATATAATAATAATATAATAATAATAATAATAATAATAATAATAATGAATAATAATAGTAATAATAATAATAATAAATTAATAATAATAATATAATGCTAAGTAAATTCTGTTACGTTTTGTTAATATTACTATGACAATGTGAAATTAAAACTGATTTAATAGAGAAATGATAAGTTTCGTAAGATATTACTGTGTTAACTGACTATGTTGTGTTAGAATCGTGGGTATAGGTTAAGTTTTTGCTGAGTAATGTTAGGCTTATCCGAGAATTTTGCTAATGTATACGTTTATTCATAGTTCAAAATAATGTTATATTTGATATGAGTTTGCATTTTGATGAGGTAGTGTCATTTCATAGTTCAAGATGCTGGTATCTTTGAATAGATTGGTCACTTTGTTAAGGGATTTTTGTTAGATATACTGCTTTAGCTGTTGCTGGTATGTTGGAAAAGTTGGAATACATTGAGTTTTGTATGTGTTGTTAGCTACTTTACCCTTTGATAAGTATCGAACTTTGTGAATGCTAGCAGATTTATTCATACGTGAGGTATGTTAGGTTTGTCGTTGTACCATTATATTCTAAGTTCAGGTTATGTTATGTTTAGCTTTATTAATGTAAAAAATTTGTTACGTTGCATATATTCGTAGGTCTGTATGAATAATTAGACAAGGTTATGATAAATCTTTGTTTTTTAAATATTACAATGTTAATGTAAATTAAATTGAATCTGTTTTAGAGTTATGCTGAACAAATAGTGTGATATAGGTTACGTTTTTTGTATGTTATGTTAGTTACTTTAATGTTGTTAAGTGTAGAACTTTGGTGATGTTAGCTGTTTATTCGTGCTTAAGGTATGCTAGGTTTGTTGTTGTACATTATATTCTTTGTTCAGGGTGAATGTTTATGTTAGTCTTTATTAATGTGAAAACTTTGTTTCGTTAGCATATATTCGTTGATCAGTGTTTAAAGAATTTGTTTTATATTATGTTTATTCAAAATGATACTCGAAATGACTTGAATTAATAGATCGAAATAGATCAATAGATCAATTAAAGTTCATGGAAGGGTAGGAGGGTGGGGTGGGTAGTTTGATTAACTGATTTGTACTGATTTACTGCTTTAAGGTATGTAAAAAATGCAAATTTTTTAAGTTATAAACATAAAATGAAATAAATTTTAGTTAAAACAAAATGTTTTAAACAGAATAAGCAAAAATAAATAAAAGTTTTTAAAAAAATATATAGATTATGATAAATTTTTGTTAAATATTACAATGCTAATGTAAAATTAACATTGTCTGTTAGAGATATGCTTGACAAAAGTGTGAATAGGTTTACGTTTTGTATGTTATGTTTGTTACTTTTATTGTTGTTAAGTGTGGAACTTTGTTGATGTTAGCTGATTATTCGTGCTTAGGTATGCTAGGTTTGCTGTTGTACATTATATTCTTTAGTCAGGTGATGTTAATGTTAGCTTTAAATAATAGGAAAACTAATGGCTACGGTTTTAGCATATATTCGTTGATCAGGGTATAAAGAACTTTTTTTGTTATGTTTATACAAAAAGATGATATGAATCAATAGATCAATAGATCAATAGATCAATAGATCACGAATGGGTAGGAGGATAGAGTGGGTGGTTTGATTAACTGATTTACTGATTTACTGCTTTAAGGTATGTAAAAATGCAAAATTTTTAAGTTATAAACATAAAAAGAATAATTTTTTTTAGTAAAAACAAAATGTTTAAAGAAAGAAAAATAAAAACAAAAAATAAAAATAAATTTTTATAGTAAAACATAATGTTTAAAGAAAAAAACAAAGCAAAAAATAAGTAAAAGTTTTTAAAAAATATATAGATTAATTTTAAAATAATAAAATAACAATTAATAAAACTAAAAATAAATAAATAAATAATAACTTTTAAAAAAATATAAATATAAAGAATAATAGAAACGTAAAAGAAAATACATAACAAAACGAAATGTTTATATTAAACATGTGAAAAATGTAAATGTCTTCCAGTGACGTTTAGAAAATGTTACACATCTGCTTGACATCATAGAAATAACAGTCATGTGATCAGTAAGTTAGTACGACGATTGCCAGTCTCGTGTTTCAAGTAAAGTGTCTATAATTATTGTGTGTGCGTGATGTGTGTGTGTGTGTGGTGTGGTGTGTGTGTGTGTGTGTTGTGTGTGTGGTGTGTGTGTGTGTATGATATGTTAGGTTTGTTATGTTCATATACATCATTAGGTTGATATAAAAGAAAAATAATAATAATAATAATAATAATAATAATAATATATAATAATAATAATAAGAATATAATAATATAATAATATAATAATAATATGGGTATAGGTTAAGTTTTTGCTGAGTAATGTTAGGCTTATCCGAGAATTTTGCTAATGTATACGTTTATTCATAGTTCAAAATAATGTTATATTTGATATGAGTTGCATTTTGATGATAAGGTAGTAGTCAACGTCATAGTTTCAAAGATGTTGGTATCTTTGGATAAGATTGGTTATTTGTTAAGGGAATTTGTTAAGATAAATACTGCTTTAGCTGTTTGGGCTGGTATGCTGGAAAAGTTGGGATACATTGAGTTTTTTTGTATGTGTTGTTAGCTACTTCACCTTTGATAAGTATCGAACTTTGGGATGTTAGCGGATTATTCATACGTGAGGTATGTTTGTTTTGTCGTTGTACATTATATTTCTAAGTTCAGGTTTATGTTTTGTTAGCTTTAACTTAATGTAAAAATTTGTTAGCGTTAGCATATATTCGTAGGTCTGTATGATAAATAGGTAAAAGGTTTTGATAAATTTTTGTTAAATATTTACAATTTTAATGTAAAATTAACATTGATCTGTTAGAGTTAAGCTTGACAAAGTGTGAATAGGTTACGTTTTTGTAATGTTATGTTAGTTTAACTTTACCTGTTGTTAAGTGTAGACTTTGTTGAATGTTAGCTGATTATTTCGTGCTTAAGGTATGCTAAGGTTTTGCTGTTGTACCATTAATATTCTTAGTTCAGGTGATGTTATGGTTAGCTTTAATAATAGAAAACAATGTTACTTTAGCATATATTCGTTGATCAGTGTATAAAGAACTTTATTTTTATTGTTATGTTAATACAAATAATATGACATGAAATCAATAGATCAATAGATCAATAGATCAATAGATCATATGAGATTCACGTTTAATGGGTGGGGAGGATAGAGTCGGCGTGTGCGTTTTGATTTTATGGTGTGTGGTTCGTGATTAACTGATTTATGCTGTTTCCTGATATTTTTCGGTTCGCGCGAATTGTGGTATTTTTCGTTCCACTGCTGACGTACATAATTTAACATTTTTCCACATATTTAATAAAAAGACATTGTATTCGGTTTTGTTATATATATGATGGTTTTGTTTCTTTTAGAGCAAATATATCTCTTTAGTTAAAGATTCTTTGAATAAAACTTTCTTTATTTGAGAAACGTTATAAACTTTTTAATGATCACATATATTCTTTTATTTTTAGTAAATAACATAATGTTAAAACCAAATAAAGCAAGCACACTAAAATTAAATTTTTAATATAGTAAAAAAATTCACAGTTATTAATGTTTTATAAAAATAATAAATTAATGATAAATTCAATTTTTAGCAATTATAAAGCAAATAAGTATATAGTTTTTTGAATAAAATTAATATATATTTTTATATTTTTATTTTTGGCTTTGGTTTTACATTTAATTAAAAAAAATTTCATAAACAAATATTTGTCGATATGATAACATAATTTTATTAATTTTTAACAAATATTATATGATATATTATTACTAATGAAATTTGCATTTAATACATTAGAATATGCGTTTTTTTAAAAGCTAAAAAAATTAATTCCTTATTTTACAACCTATTTACAAAATACCGAATATATGTTTTATTTGTGTAACAATCTATTTGTTTGAAAAAAACTCGCTCAAATTGATCTTTCTCAAAAAGGCGAAAGATGTTATAAAGTCAGGAATTGTAAAATGAAGCAACTGTTGTTTTTACATACATCCAAACCTAGAAAGACCATATCTAGTCCATTAGTGTATCAGTAAGTCTCGTTAGCTACGACGATTGCCAGTCTCGTCGTATCTCCATTTCGTGATTTAATTGATTTACTATATATATGATGTGCTAATTGATCTCTTATTTGAATATACTTATTTGGTGATGTCATTGGTCTGTATCTGTGTTGTATAAGACATGTTGAACATTGTAGTAAAAATAGAAGTTGTTTGCGTGTTTGTGTGTGTTATGTGGTACGACTGTGATTCAGTGTCGTGATAGAATATATTGCTAACGTAGCATTAGGTTTTAGGTTCCTATTATTAAAGCTTTGTATATAGCTATCTAAATACATATCCAATCACTATTATTTAGTACTTATTAAGAAAAAATAAAAATAATCATAAAATTAGATATATAATAATCAATAATACAGATAACTAAATAAATCACATATGCATATACAACTTATAATTATAAATAAGTCAACGAATATATAAAATTCAGAACTATATAACAATAATATCACTAAAAATGTATACTATAACTACTTAAAACAACCGTTTAATAGTAATACCTGTTAACATTAACATACAAACGTTAGAAATGCCTAAAAATTCCAATATGTTAGTACTAGGAACTTCTGTCAAAAGACGGTAACTCGTAATCAGAATCAAACAAATGGTATAATTTTTACATTAATACATAATGTTACTTTATATATCAAAATAACTTGACTCAATTCTCAACCATTGTTGGGTGTATACATATAATACGTATATAATCTAGACGCTGGGTACGAATATAAATGCACCTTAGAGTCGTAAAATCAAAATATTTCTCTGTTTACCACATTAATCAATTACGCTCTATGTAGTCCATAAAAAAAGATTAACCTGAGATGCTTGGAGTAAAAATAATAATTGTAACAATAAAATACGACTAACATAACATTCAACGCTGTTGTGCTACTATCGTAGCTCGCATATTCAATCTGTCTTTCACACCGGGTGTTTGTGTCATCCAAAGTTCGAGGAATTAAATAACTTGTAAGGGTCAAAAGGGATGAAAGTAGACGTAATAACACAACAACAAATCAACCTCTCTACACAATTTGTATCCACCACACTTTTCCAGCATACAGCAACAGGCTAAAGCAGTATTATCTAAAAAATCCTTAACCCTAAAAATAACGTCACAATCTATCAAAATACTACCATAAACATGTTCAAATTAGAAACGTATGAGATTATGAACACTTTGGGAACAAAACCGTAATACAATCTCATTCAATCAAAATGCACATCCCATATCAATTTAACACCATTTTATCTCTGCTTTTGTTGATAGGAAACTATGACACTATACAATGGCTTTCAGAAAGATTAGTAAGAATTAAATGAAGTCATCTACTCTTTCGAATTTCTATAATGGCTGCAATCACAGATTGGTGGCATCTAGCAAATATCACGTTGTCGATGATTGTTATATAAGCCCCTCCATTGAGCGTACATAATCTAGTGAAATTACTCGTAATGTTTAGGGGTCGGATGGAGACAATTTTTCCTACCAATGTTTTATTGCATTGGAATCTCAGGCTAAACAAAAACTTAACCGATAATGAGCTGCGCGTTCACATTTATTTACATTTATTGTATTTGAATTATATGATTATTGGAGTGAATCTATGTGGATATTATTATTATTATATTAAATTTAAATTTAAATTTAATTTATTTATATGATATATATTATATATTATTTATTATATAATAATAATTAATATATAATTATAATTTATATATAATTATTAATAATTAATAGAATTTAAATTTAATTTAATTTACTATATTTTGGCTGATTGTGAATCAACTTATAGTTAAAGATTGAGTGTAATTACTATGCCTGGAGAACCTATTAGCATTAGCTGGTCCTAAGTTGAAACTCTCTATAACTTTTAAGTTATACCTTTCGTATATAAGATGCTGTATGTCATTAGGCTAGGAGAGATATTTTACATCGTACCTATAAGGTTTTCAATATACACAACACAAACATGTTCTAATGTAAAACATTTACAAATACTCAGCCAACTTTCATTCCAGAGATATAATTTGAAAAAGGTTTGTTACTATTACACTCACTTTAAAACCTATCTACGCGAACAACGGTACTATCCGACATACATCATGACATCTTAAACAACAAAACAACAACAAGCAACAACAACAACAATAAATTAATAACAACAACAATGACACTCATACTAAACCATACAATCAACTAACTGAAAACAAACGAGAACCTGGCAAATAACGCTCGTCAACGCTAACTTTCAAACACAACAACAACATGGTCTAAGCTTTTAAAGTTATACCTGATCACATCAATATTCTCACACAGCTTTGATAAATTTTCTTCTACGTACTGAATGGCATTCTCAATTTGCAAAGCGCAAAGATAAAACTAATAATGTGTAAACTAAAATTTTTTTTTATAGTATAAAATAAAATACACCTAAAAATACGAATTAATCAATTTCTTTTGAGTGAGTGAGAGAGAAGACAATTTTACAAACTATCTAATCGGTTTGTTAATAAGAAAAATCAATAAACAAAACATATAATAAAAGTTTCGTGTTTGCTGTCATTTGTTTATATTTATATGGATATAAAGTTAATTGATCAGTATTGTAAATTTGCATTGAAGTATTGCCATAATAAATAAAAACCTATGTTCAATAAACTGGGTTAGGCAGTGAATAGAGTTTGGAATTGTATTAGAATTTTAGTGCATTTAAAATGTTAAGGTAAAAGTGGTGGGTGTCAAATTATTTTTAAAGTTATAACAATAAATAAGAGAAATATTAATATTTATTTTATTTTATTGATAAATATTTTAGAATTAGTTAGTATGGTTTTATAGTAACAGTAGAATGCTTATAAAATAATTTATAAAATATTTTAAATTTCCCAATTAACCATTAACTTACATAAAAAAAACTTCAATCCCTAATTTTTTACATTTTTTTTTTTTTTTTTTTAGTAAACACTTATATTCTTTTATTTTATTAGTTTTTTTTTTAA
>JABUQX010054754.1:0-13084 GCA_015478945.1 Trachelipus rathkii
CATATACTAGTAGCTCTGTCTCTGTGACGGGTCTTTAAACACCAGTGCCTCATCGTGTACGACGCGGAGCATTTATATATATATATGATAGTTTTAAAAAAAAAACAAATATAACTATATTTTTTTTTATCAATTTTATTAATTAAATTCCGAAAAATAATTTCGACTTAAAATTTTTTTGAGAATTATTTTCTTTGAGATTTTTAGATTTTTGCACTTAGACCTTCGCCTTATATCATTTTTCGATCCGACGTCACTATATCGGGTTGAAACGATAGTTTATACCCAAAAGGTGTCGCGCGAGCACGTTAGGTCGTTTTTCGGTTCCCTTCGAAACGCCACTATAATATAGCGACGCCATACGGGAAACGCAAAAGCGACTGAACGCTTTGAAATACCATTTTCTTAAGCTTACACTGTCTTTAATTCGAATATGACGTCATATAGTGACGCCTCGAAGGGAACTAATATAAGTCGAAGGTCTAAGCGCAAATTCCGAAAAATAATTTCGACTTAAAAATTTTTGGTGAATTATTTTCTTTATGAATTTTAGATTTTTGCACTTAGACCTTCGCCTTATATCAGTTCCCTATCCAACGTCACTATATCGGGTTGAAGCGATAGTTTATACCTAAAAGGTGTCGCGCGAGCACGTTAGGTCGTTTTTCGGTTCCCTTCGAAACGTCACTATAATATAGTGTCGACATACGGGAATCGCAAAAGCAGCTGAACGCTTTCAAATACCATTTCCTTAAGCTTAGACTGTCTTTAAACCAAATATGACGTCATATAGTGACGCCTCGGTGGGAACTAATATAAGTCGAAGGTCTAAGCGCAAATTCCGAAAAATAATTTCGCTTTGAAAATTTTTTGAGAATTAATTTCTTTGAGATTTTTAGATTTTTGCACTTAGACTTTCGCCTTATATCAGTTCCCGATCCAACGTCACTATATCGGATTGAAGCGATAGTTTATACCTAAAGGGTGTCGCGCGAGCACGTTAGGTCGTTTTTCGGTTCCCTTCGAAACGTCACTAGAATATAGTGACGCCATACGGGAAACGCAAAAGCGACTGAACGCTTTCAAATACGATTTTCTTAAGCTTAAACTGTCTTTAAACCGAATATGACGTCATATAGTGACGCCTCGAAGGGAACTAATATAAGTCGAAGGTCTAAGCGAAAATTCCGAAAAATAATTTCGACTTGAAAAATTTTAGAGAATTAATTTCTTTGAGATTTTAAGATTTTTGCACTTAGACTTTCGCCTTATATCAGTTTCCGATCCAACGTCATATATCTGGTTGAAGCGATAGTTTATACCTAAAAAGGTGTCGCGCGAGCACGTTAGGTCGTTTTTCGGTTCCCTTCGAAACTCACTATTATATAGTGTCGCCTTACGGGAGTCGCAAAGGCGGTTGAACGCTTTCAAATACCATTTTATTAAGCTTAAAATGATATATATATATATAATATATATATATATATATATATATATATATATATATATATATATATATATATATATATATATATCTTTATATATTTTTTAGATTTGGCGTAGTCGACTTATACTCGTTCTCGAAGAAAGGTCAAATATTAAATTATTTTTTACATATATTTTTTTTACATTAGTTATCCCTAAAAATCCTTTTTCTATGAAAAATTATTTTTAAGGGGTACCTAAAATATATAAATTGATTGAAAATAGAATTAAAATGTATTGATATAATTTGTTTCAAAAATATGGTCTTAAAAGCAGAAATTCGTTAATTATTTTATTTGAGTGCAAAAATCTGAAAATCTAAAAAAGGTTTGTAATTTTTTAAAAAATAAAAATAAAAAAAATGTAGTGGTGTTTTCGAACACTTTATTAATTAAAAGTTTTTAGTATTATTAGTGAGGAATATGAACATTATTTCTCAATATATGTACACACAAACACACACACACATACACGTTTATATAAAAACATTATGTATTTCTGTATCTGCGAAAATATCCCCTTCCCCCCCCTCCTCCTAGGTACGTGCCGAACCTATTATAATATTTGTACCGCGAAACATAGTTGTTCATTTCATCGTGTCTGTTGCCCCTCTGAAAATTCCTATTATTGTAGTAGAATTTACTGTTTTCATTAGCGTACGCTCGATACGGGTACGCAACCGCACCGTTTTTGCTTATATTATAAATATTTTCATGCTCGTTATTGGCGTTATTATAGTTATTATTATTATTGTTATTATTATTATTTTTACTACTATTATTAATGTTATCTCTATTAGCGATACCAATTTTATTATTAGTATTATCGCCATAAACATTATTATTAATATTAGCATTTTTATTATCGTTATTAACATTCTCAATTTCATTAATACCCGTTGTACCGTTCACAATGTTGTTGTTGTTGTTGTTGTTGTTGTTGCAGTCACGTACGATGTTCTCTTCGCCCGAGTAAGCGAATCCGATTGGGTTCGATGCTTTTTTATCGCGGCCAAAAATAAAATTGCGCAGTTCGCGGACGTACCCTTGGAACCAAACGAGGTCGGATGCGGACCTTTCTACGAGAATGTTTAGCCCCCCGCGGTTTATTATGTCGACGCGCTCTTCCACGCCCCGCGACGTGGATTCCAGCGCGAAATTACCCCATATCTTAATCATGTTTAGAGCCGAAAGCAGTTCCCGGCACTCCTCATTTTGTTTTTTACTAACCGCTAAATCCTTTTCTATAACGTCGAGATAAGCCCTTTTCTCTCTCGCTATTATCTCTTGAATCTTTTTATCGCGCTTGTCGAACGTTTCTCGCTCTTCGTGATCCTCCTCTTTTATTAATGCAAGAAGCGAGTCTCGAAAGTCGATATCGAGCTCCATCACCTCGTCGAATACGGGATCGAATATAGAATTGATCGAGTCGCAATTGCCTACGATTTCGCGATATATGACGTCGTTGTTCTTCGCTATTAACGCCGTCGCCGATGCCGCGGTCGCGGTGGTCGTTTTGGGCACCACGAACTCGTTATGGAAATGATTCAGCGCCGGAAACAGGTACGTAAGAGCCCCCCTTTTATCGCCGCGGTTTAAATACGCAGCCGCGTATTCGAATAAGTTGATCGCCCGGGTTTCGATGTGTTTTAACTCTACGAAAAAGTTGAGGGAAGCCGTAAGGGAATCTTTATCGGCACTTTCTATATCACTCCCGCCGATGCGGGTTTCGGAATTCGGTATGGAATTAGCGTACATTTCGCTTATTTTCTCGCACGTCATGAAAATAGTATAATGTAGTCTAAAAAGCATATCGTTCGACACCAAATTGCACGACGACTCGAACTTTACCAAGCGAGATTTGATAAATTCCGTCGTTTTCGAGAACGCCACGAGCCGTTTTCTCGCCAAATAATCGAACAAATGCTTGTTATTTTTAATAAATCCACCCGACTCATCGAAGAAAAATGAAAATATTTCTTGGAAACCTTTCCCTTCTTCCCGGAAATCTTTTAATTTTTTCAAAGCGCTCTCCTCGAAAAGATGCGAGAACGTGCGCGCGTAAGCGAGCAAAAAATTCGAGGTGGCGTTTTCCACATCGACCTTCGAGGGAGTTTTGAAATCGATAATGAAGTTTTCTTCGTCAACGCAGTAGCCGAATTCCTCGTTTTCGGCTCGTGTCTCGTCGTTTTCCGATCGCTCTTCTTCGGTTCTGGGCTGATCCAAAGGGTGGGGGGTGGAGGATTTAGGCGGAGAAACAACGGGGAAAGATTTCGAATACGAGAGAACATTTCTCACCAACTCACGATACGACTTCTCACCGCCACTCTCCAATTTTTCACCCCCGGTCGTATGAGAACGAAGCGGCATCGTCGTCGTCGTCGTCGTCGTCGTCGTCGTCGTAGTCCCACCTATCGATTTTTCACCACTAGTGGCGGCCTGATATTTTTCAGAACGGGGGTGCTTCAAATTCGAACTAACGTTAGTATTCGATGGCGGAGGGAGATAATCCGAACTTTTCTTCGTTCCTTCGCCGAAAAGAATTCCTTTATGGGACACGTTTTTCTCGAAGAATGTGGCACCCCTATCACTATCACTACCGGAGATGTTCGCATTTTCCGGATCTCTGGACCGACGACTACCGCCTTTGTTCTTAACTCCTTCTAGGTTATTTTTAAACCTTTTTTCGTTTGAACGATTATTCTCGTCCTTAAACCTCAATCTTGCGGATGCGGCACCGCGTCCGCTACGTTGGACGTTGTTCCTTTTAAAGTTATTTTCAGCGTCGCTTTCTTCACCCGAGAATATCGGTGATTCCCCTTCGTCTAGTAATTTAAGAGTTTCGTCCCCGGCGAGTGGATTTTTATTTTTGCGCCCGCCAAGAAAAATATATATATTATATATATATATATATATATATATATATATATATATATATATATATATATATATATATACACTTAACCTTATATATATATATATATATACTGCTAACTAACTATACTCTCTCTCATATATATATATATATATAAGAACGAAAATATTCGATAGTAAATAGAAGAACATAATAAAAAAGATTTAACAACAAATATTTATTATTAATATACGGGACGGGAGGGATGAAAAATATAAATATTATCTTCGATTTCCGAAACGTATTCACCGACGACACAAATTTCAATACCGATTTATTAAAATTTGAGCGGTCTGTTTCATTTGACGACCGAGATTTCGCGC
Source organism: Trachelipus rathkii (assembly GCA_015478945.1). Taxonomy (NCBI): domain Eukaryota; kingdom Metazoa; phylum Arthropoda; class Malacostraca; order Isopoda; family Trachelipodidae; genus Trachelipus; species Trachelipus rathkii. Next base: position 4,722 of record JABUQX010054754.1, read on the forward strand.
GCGGTAGAAAAAGAAGCGTGTTGCGGAAAATGGAAAAAATTCTGCTAGAAATAACGCGACATAGCGCGGATATCGAAAGGTGCGCTATTAAGATTCAAGATAGCGTGAAAAAAATCGAAATGAACAACGAAGAAATTCACAGGGCGCTTCGCAATTCGAACGTAAACTGGCAATCTTATTTTGGATCGAGGTGTTCCAACACACCCGCGACGACGAGTTCGGTGATGGCGGCGACAACGCTCCGCGATGAAGGTGTCGACGATCACCCTTTACTCGTGATTCAGGGGCCCAAAGGTCTGCTATCGACGATTGTCAACGATAAAGAGTCTTTAGCGGGATTAAATTAAAAGGTGAAAACGGAATAAAAAATGAAACAAAATTGAAGGTTGCGAACATTTTAGCGAATACCATCATCATATTCTTATTATAAGGAATATACTCAAGAAAAATTTAATTATTTAACAAAGAATAAAAAGTAGAAAAAAGAATTGAATCGTTCAAATTTCGTACGTAATATCTTCGGAGCTCGAATAGCTGCAGCGACCACGATGGCGTAGGCGACAGCGGCGTGCGCTCGGCGGCGGCGAATCCTGTTTCGGCCCCGTCGAGAAGTTGGGAAGGAGAAGGCGACTCGGTAAAAATTTGTAATCGATGGGATCGAATAAAGCTTTAAGTTTGGGGTTGTTTTTAAAAGCCTTGCTCCTCAAATAGTGATTTGTTTCAATTATTTTTACCTCGTGGATGAGCCGGTCTATGTTCGTGAAGCAAGTAATGTCGTAAATGTTTTCGAACGCCGCTCTTTGCAGGCCTAATTTCAGCAAAAGATATTTGTCGCGCATCATTCGTCGGTTGCTGCTGTCTCCCCTGCCGTTACTGCTGCTGCTGCTGCTGCTGCTGCTGCTGCTGCTGCTGCTGCTGCTGCTGCTGCTGCTGCTGCTTTGCTGCTGCTGCTGCTGCTGCTGCTGCTGATGTTGCTGATGCGAGGTCGACGGCTGCGGTGGCGGTTGTTCTTCGACCGAACTGGTCGTCTTCGTCGTCGGATCGTCCTTTTGGCCGTCGTGGTGTAAGAAATAATGGTTATAAGAGCCGATGCAGTCGAGATAGTTCCGAATGTGGGAGCAAATGTTGTTAATCGTCGTCAAATTACAGAATTTCTTGGCTCGATCTTTGATGCGGGGATCGATGAAGCACAAAACAGCTAGAGCCAAATTTTTGGGAGTCTTCTGATCCAAAATGTTGTTCTTCTTAACGACGTTGTATAGCTCGATCGCTCGGCGCGTTTGTCGCGGATCGAAATCCACTTCACTCGCGTACTTATGGATCAAGAACTTGGCGTTGTTGACGTTGTTCAGTTTCGACAGTAGCACTCGATCGCCCAAACTAATAACGAAGTGACAAAATTTCGTATCGAAATTCGCGTCCGTGATGTTAAAGGCGTCGAATTCGTTCAATTTGAGAATCGCCGCCTGAATGCACCAGTCCAATTGCGCGTTGGGAATTCGGATTCGTTTGAACGTGCTCTGGTTCCTGCATATCTTGAGGTGGAAAATCGTGAGTGCTGTTATCGTTAAATTTTTTTGACGCAGCTTGTCGTCGATTTTTCGACATCCCTTGATTATGACGAGGCATTTCTTTATAAGAGCCTCGGTGAACTTTAAGCTGTTGCTTCGTTTCACGAGCATGTACTTCTCCCGGCGAAGTTCGATCGCGCGGAACGTGCTCAAAATCCTTATAATTTCCCCTTCGTAGCCGGCGATGAGGGGGCGATCGTGACTAAATTTGTCTCTTATAATTTTCCTCACGGGGCAATTGTCATCGTCGTCCGATTTGAGCATTTCGGATATCTCATTTCGCGTCCTTTCTTCGTTCAACTTATCGAAATTTACGCCGTACGAAAAACGAATATCTTCATCCGCGACGGGGGCGTCGGGACGAGGAGGAGGCGACGAAGAGCTGGAGCAGGAGTCTACGTAACGAACGTCTTTAATTTTTATATCGTCTAAACACCTCTCGGGTTTGTAGATTTCGGCGATCGACGCGTTCTTGTTTTTCAAATTTAGGATAATTTCGTTGTTCTCGTTCAGCACCCAACAATCGGTTAGATCGATAAACTTTTTAGGATCTTCCATTTTTCCTTTTCTGGGCCGGGAAGAGGCGTCAGCGGAGGCGGCGACGGCGACGGCGTGCCCATTTTCGCTTTTTATTTTCTTCCCAAAATTTAAAACCTTATTTTTGTTTTTTATGTTCAAAAATTCCATTTTTTCCGATTTTTTGACGAAGATTTCCAAGTCTTTTTCGATATTTTTCTTTCCCCCTCCAGCTTCTATATCTTCACCGTATTCCCGTAGATGTATCGAAAGTTTCGCCGGCACGCTAGAATAATCCACTTCTGGGTCCCAATCGTCGTCGTCGCCATATTCATAACGGAATACGTTAGAATACGAATGTGAAGAAGAAGAAGAAGAAGAAGAAGAAGAAGAGAGTTCTGACGGTGATAAAGGGTGCTCAGAAGAGTCTGAGGAACCGCTATCCGACATATATAAAGTCGACGACGAAGATAATGATCTTTCCATCTTAAAGATTTGTGGACCGGTTTTATCTGTAAATATTATTATAATAATAGTTTAGTTTGAGAAGCTAGGGCTACGACTGCGTCGATTAAGAAAGGAGATTCCTCCCTCATCTTAAATTTATCATCATCGATCAGTTCAACATACTAATAAAATTATTTCAATGAATAAAATTCGTATATAGATAAAATTCGTATATAGATAAATCTTTAATAATTTTTTAATAATTTATAGATTAATAAATTTATTTATATAAAAAAGGAACTTATTTATACATATTTTTGGAGATGAAAATATCTCTTAACCAGAATGAGACTTTCGCCCCTTTTTATAATTCTTTCGAACTAATTCCCTCCTCGACTTTATTAATCGCGCCCCCCTCTTCCTCGACGTTCGCGACTTTATTTTTTTTGAGAATATATTCCTTCATCGAAAAGTATAGTATTGGAATGAGCGATCGCTTCTTCACGCCAAAGTATAATATGATCGACAAAGCGACTATCACGAATACGAATTCCAACGCGCTTTTTGCCGTCGATCCCAAAATATCCCTTCCCATTATATCACTAATGATACGTTTCAAACCTTCCTCCAAATCTTTTTGATCTATTATTTCGATAGACGAAGGGGTGTATTCAGCATCATTTTCTTTTGTTTTCTCGCCGATAATGGTTATAGAGTTATTAACGCCGAATCCGTTATCGTAGTAGGCGTCGTCATCGTCTTCGTCGTAGACTGGATTTTCTTCGTCGACGTTTTTGGTGCCATCGGATGACAAATTCGATTCGGAATAGAGCCGCTCCGTTTTATCGGATGTCGCGGGGTTCGGGAGTAAGTTTTTCGACGATAGAAGCGAGAAACTATTTAGGAAAAAGACGAAAAAAAACGCGTATTTTCTTTTTTTCGTAAACATTCTCTTAAGAATATATTATAATAATAATAGAAAATTATTATTTACAGGCCCTTAAAAATTTATTAATTCCTAATAAATAAATAAATATTTTTTTTATTTTAAAAATGCGAATATTTTATTAATACTTATCACTTCATCCATCCTTGATCGCTAGAGGAAAAAAAATCGAAACCGATTCAAAAATGACGGAGCCTGAAAAATTGGGTGGTTCCCACTATAGAAACCTGTGGAGGTGGATCCGAGTTTGCAAAGGATTTCAGAGAAACGAGATTAAAATTCAGGGGAGCCTGTACAAGTCGTTAAAATCAGAATTTTTCGGCTCGAAGAGAAGCCGCGTACCCGATTTAGGTACCGAAAAGGATCTCCCCCTCTGTATAGTATTAGCCGAATACGATGAGAAATTGCCGCCCGGAATTAAAGACGACGCCGAGAATTTACGCCTGGCGGTAGACGTTTTTATGAAGATCAACCGGGACAAAATTGAATCTTTCCGGGAGAACTACTGGGACCACTGCGAAAAATACCTCAATAGCCCTAAAACAGAGAAAAGGAAAACAGTTTTAAAAGAGTTTTTTTTTCGAAATTTGTCGACGGAGAGAAGTAAAAATAAATCGCAGCTCGAGGATGACGGTTTCGTCGTTTTATCGGATCTCGGGGAAATTCGGGACGCCTTCGAAAGGTGCGAGCGGGAAAGACGAGATAAAATAAAGAAACACGAAGCGCTCGACGAAGTCGCCGCTGCCGACGCCGCCGAGAGATCCAAATTGAGCAAAAGACGCAAAGGAAAACGTTTCAAGGCCGAAACTGCCGAAACTGCCGAAACTGCCGACACCGCTGAAGAGGAAAAGTGTGATGTAACTATAACCGCCGGCCAAAAAACGAAAACGACGTTGACACCATCGGGAAACGAAGAGGATCTTTCGGCCGCCGCCGATGATGAAGATCCCCGAGCCTCGCTCGAACGTATTAAATTAATCTTAGACGGTATCGAAGAACGGCAAAATTATTTGCTGAATTTCTTTAACGAAGAAATCCTTCGACGCCGTCGTGTAGTGGAAACGGAGTTGGGCGACAGATTAAAGGAAACTAAAAATTCGACTATGGAAATGAGAGACCGAAATCGGAGTTGCCGTGAGGCTCGTAAACGAGACGCTGCGGAAATTGTGGACCTGGCGCAAAATATTGATCGCAAAATAAAATGTTTCTCTCTCCCGTTGAGGTCGTCGATTCCCGATGAATCGTAGAGTAAAAAAATTAGGAATGCCTAAAAAGATTGTAATCAATTTACTTATTCGGTGAATATCATTGCTATTTTTTTTTAATGTTAAAAAAAAACAGGTAAGATAAATAAATATTTATTAGATAATAAATTTTTTTTATTCGAATATTTTGCACGTAGACCAATCATATTAAATCCTTCCCTCCTCATCTCCAGAATTTTCGAGTACATTATTCTTCTTCCACCGTTTGACGGCGCGTTTCAATCTATTCGCCTTACGTAACTTCGTCCGATGGATCCCGGAAACTATGAAAATTCGATGTTGACGCGGGACACGGAAAGGTGCTTCAAATTCATCGAGGATCTCAAGAAACAGGCGGTCGTAATAGAGTTAATTATTAGAAATGGCCTTAAAGAAATCGACGAACGTTACGTTAAAATTCAGGACGAACTCAACCGCCTCCATGCCAAAAACGAACGAATAAGTTCGCGCAACGCCGAAATCGCGGAGAGGCTAAAGGACGTAAAGGAAACTTTGATCAATTACGACGAAAACAGTTTGGGTAATGCGGCGAGTCTACAAATGAAAAAGTTAAAGCACAAAATTGAAAAAATTAAAGAGAGGACGAAATTAAAAAAACTAAAAAAGAAAGCTTTATCTCATCGCTCGAAGAATTAAAGTCCGCTCGATAAATTTTGCTAAGAGGCGCGGGGTAGAAACATTGTCTTTATGTAAACCCGACTAACTTTCCGTATTTATCGTTGTTTTGAGTTTTTTATTTGAATAAAATTGTTAGAAAAAATGGTGTTTGCTTTTTATTAACTTATTATTATTATACTTCCTTTTGTTAGTTTGAAACAAACGTAAGAAACCTATCGGGTCAAAAGTTGTTTTTATAAAAAAAAAATAATATTTTTTTTTTCAAAGTTAAATATTTTTCAAGATTTTGGATTTAGACCTTCGACTTTTCTTAGTTCCCGCTAAAACGTCACTATATGAGGTTTAACGATAGCGTCGTGCGTTCGTTCGTTCGTTCGTTCGTTCGTTTTTCTGGGTGGCGTTCGTGAGTCAACGGTATGACGCGCTGAGGGCCGGCCAATTATATATTTTAGGGTTTCGCGCAGTCCCGCTGGGGTCGGTGAGCCGCATTTGATGAAACGAGGCGTTGTGTAAGGCGGACGCTCTAACGTATCCGAGCCAATAAAATTCGAAACATATTTGCAACATTAGCAATACGCGAGGGGTTTGTGGGGTAGAAGTCAGAACATTATTTCTTTAACCAATAGCGGTTATTCGAGTGCAAACAGCCACGTAAACGACGATTCCGATGGGGGGAATAGTACAGGGGTTAACAAAACTGGGTTGGAGCTCCAATGCGGGGAACCAATCGTGTTCGAAGTGGCTTTGCGAACTCAGCAAAGTGGGCGGGATAGCACCCACGGCTGGGAATATATATATAAGCCATGGCGACTGAAAATTCATTCAATTTCTTTGAAGTGTGAGACAGAGAGGTAAACTCACTGTTAGTTCGAATACTCTATTCGCGTAATATATCATAGGGTGTCGTCTTGAAAGAATATGTCTTCAAAACTCAACGAAGAAATTGTGACCGCGAGAATAACCAAACCTTCGGCGGCGGCGATGAGTAGCGATGATTCTTATTTTATCCTTTTATTTTTTAAATCTTTTTATATATTGAAATGTTAGAAAAAATTATTAAATTTCGTTATTACAATATTTAAAATTTAATTATTAAAAGAAGCGTCTTCGAGTGTTGAAAATATGGGCAAAAATAGAAATCCTAAAGGAAAAAATCTTCTCGAACTTACGGAAGATGTGGTCGCAACCTCGGAAAAATCGGGTAAAAATTCTAAAAAACTAGCAAAGAAAGGTCGATCAAAACGAAGAAAAAAAGAAAAATCCTCTCAGCATCCGTCTAACGATATTCTCAAAGAAAAAAAGGAAAAGACCATTCTCCCCTTAAAGAAAAGAAATTATCTTGCACCGCCGCTCCCTTACAAGGAAAGGAAAAGTCGTCTTCTTCTTTTTCCTATGGAGGAAATGGGTAGGAAAAATTGAATTATTCGCTCGTTTCTGTACCATTATATTTTGAAAAAAATTGTAATTTTCATCAATCATTTATTTTAGAAGGAAATGTAACTGATTTTTTCTCATTTTTATTTTCTCACAGCAGGTCGTTGGCTTCCTGAATCTAGCGATCGAAGTAAAATCGATTCCTTGCTGAATATCTGCCACCACCCAACTGTCATTTCGAACGATCCATCAGGAGCAGCGAGAGCAGCAGCATCATCATCGGCGGTTTTAGAAACAAACAGTTTGACGGAAATCAAAGACGTCGTAGTAGACAGATCTATCGAGTGGAATGAAAAAAATTACATAGGAGGATGTAAGTTTCTTTTTTAATAAAAGTAGGGGGATTATATATATATATATATATATATATATATATATATATATATATAGTATAAAAATCGATAGTGAAAATATTTTTTATTAATTATATATAGTATTATATATATATATATATATATATATAAAACATTGCCGTTGAAAAACTCTTTGATTATAAAAAACAATAATTTATATTACTTTTAGCGCTAAAACATTTAAAGTATTCACCATTGATATTAATAATCTAAATATTTCAGATGCCGGATTGGATTTGAGAATATCTCGAAAGGAATCGAGTCCCTTATCTGAAAACGAAAGCTTGTCCGATTATTTGAAGGAGGTGGAAAAAAATACACTTTTCGATCAGGATTTACATTGTTTTCCGCGGTTGGCGCCTAAAGAAAACCCCGCTCTCCTCCCGAGTTTGTTCGACGAAGCACCCGTGCGGCAACAACAACAGAAGAAATATTATCACTACCATGATCGAATTAGTTCGACGAATGGGAATCGTCATCAGTTCGTTCGGGTTGACGGAGAGGTCGAGAATCGCTCGGATATCCCAGTATTTAGATACGGTAAGTTTAATTCTAGCCAACTCGTTTTATGATCAACGCTTTATAAATAACAGTTTTTACTGTAAATAAATCATCCTGTTATTTTAATATAAAAATACGAATTTACAATTTTTCAGATTTTGGAATGCGTTCGGGACATCTTGGTGAAAAGGAAGGTTTTAATAGATCTTTGACGCAAAGGTCAAATTTCCACTACAAATCTCACTCTTTTAAAAATTTAAAGAATAAAGAACACCACATGTTGTATAATTCGGAAGCGAGTTTTACTCAAGAATATACTAGGAAACAGCAGCAGCAGCAGCAGCAGCAATCGCAACAACAACTTTACGAAGAAACGTCCGACGCCGGATTTCTTCAATATCTGCAGCAGCAGCAGCAGCAGCAGCAGCAGCAGCAGCAGCAGCAGCAGCTACCGCTACAATCGCGTATGTTTGTTCCAGAATACACCCAGCAGCGACCGTGTATTTTTTATCAAGAAGGTGCGAGCGACGTAGGAAAACTCGAATATCTTCAGCAAAATCATCGACAAACGCGTTTGTTTCCTCATGAGAAACCGAATTTCTTAGAAATTACCCAACATCCTCAGCAACAGAAGAAGCAGCAGCACCAGCAGCTTCCACGATTTTTTGTCCCAGAATATACCCGGAGACAGGATGACCAGAAGCAGCAGCAG
>JABUQX010054755.1:0-2500 GCA_015478945.1 Trachelipus rathkii
CATAAGGGTAAATAAATTATAGTATATATATAGTCGGTCAACACCACTTGTATCGTCTGCGAGAGGGGGGGGGCCCAGATCCCAATCTGGCAAGTGAAGAATCACTCGATGAGTTATTTTATCATTACATATTGATTAACGCGTCGCTTGCAGTTATTTAACATCAATACAAATAAATTCTCCGTATTTGAGTGTTCTTCGGGGGGGCGGGCTTACAGTGGTCCGTGTTGCCTTGGAACCCTAGTGTGAGCTGAGCATGCACGGCTGAGTATCTGACCTGATTGGGCAGTCCGCTTATTTCGCTACTGACAAGTTCTCTTGCTGGGCGTTTAAATCGCGATCTTATATAGCTTTATCGCCGCGTCAAGTGGTCAGCACACTTTCTATTCCGTCTGCCGGAGAGCCCGCGATCTAATCCTTTTAGCTGAAGAATCACTCGAGGAGTATTTCATGCATTACTTATAGCCTGCGATCTAGCGAGTATTTAACATCAATATAGCGTTGATTAGAATAGTATATATATATATATACTATTATGTAAATATATATTATATATATTATATATAGTATATGATATATATATATGATATATAGTTATATATATATAGGGTAGTTACGTAGTATATATATATATAGTATCGCGCTTATATATATTCAGTATATTATACAAATTATATTAATTCAAAATCCTTAATTCATTATTTATCCTTCTTAAAGAGGATTAAAATGAAGATAAATTCAGCAAATCAAATTGTGTCTCAATTATTTTTAGTTTTAAAGTTTTAATCTTTCAAATTATTTTTACCTTTATTTTTGCTTAACATTTATATAAATAAATTTATCATATATTTTTTTAATAACCGTTTAAATGTATAAGCCGTCTCTAAGTAAGCCAATTTGCTAACAACAGATGCTATGAGCGAGCGCAGCAATAAGAAATCAACTTTAAAAAAAAAAAGAACAAAAATATTCTATAAAAAAAAAAAAAAAAAAAAAAAAAAAAAGAAAAAAATCTGAAAACAAAAAAATGATGACTCGTTTTAGTTTAATTAAAGGATGAACTTTAAAATTCAATTTAAAATAAGCCTTATCAATTTATTATATATACTTTGAAAAGTTGAAACATTAATTAAATAGATTTGTTGAGAGAATCTTTTGTAGAAATAACTTAGAAAATTTTATTTCTTTTAGTTTCTTTTTTTTAGTAGTAGTAGTAAAGTAGTATTAGTAGTCAGCTAGCTAGTAGTAGTAGTGTTATAGTAGTCACCATAGTAGTAGTAGTAGTAGTAGCTAGTAGTAGTAGTAGTAAAGTAAGTATAGTAGTGATCAGTGAGTAAGTCAGCATAGTTGAGTACTAGTAGTGAGTAGCTAGTAGTGAGTAGTTTAGATTGAAGTATCAGCTTAAATATTAGTTATTTTATTAACCCTTTCTATTATCTATTATTATATTTATTTATTATTATTATATTCGATATTTATTATATTATTATTATGTATTATTATATTATTGATTTATTATTATTATTATTATTATTATTATTATTATTATTATTATTATATTACTTTAAAATACAAAATAAAAATAAAACGGAAGAGATTACAAATGAAAAATTAACATTCATTTATCTGACTTAAATGTGTATTCCTACAAATCCTTTCATTTTTCTCAAAAGTTCTTTCCTCGCGGGTATCGCCCTACTCTAGGAGGTGAACTCTCTAGGGAGTTGCTTTCTAGGATCAGCTCGAGGAATCAAACTTCTAAACTTTCAAGAAATCAAATCTCTCCTCTAGGGTTTGAGTAACAGTTGTTCTTACTTTTTTTACTTTTATAGTTTTTAAGGTCACTGAAAAATAAAAATTTGTTTCTGATTTTTGTGGTAAATATTTTTGTTTCTTTTGTATTACTTGTCTAAGAATATTAAAATGCATCTGATATTGAGATTTTTCTATCTTTTTATTCTTTATAAACATGCTTATAATTTTATAAGAGATTTTTTCTTTAAACATGATGTAATTTAATTATTATGTATGAACATACATTATTTAATTTAAAACACAAAAAAGTATTTATGTAAAGTTAGCATAAAATTTTCAATCAACCACAATTCCTTCGGGTGCGAAAATTTTACATCATCATGATTAGTATATCAATCAAAAACTGATGTAATTTTTTATTTCATAATGATATAATATATTATATCTCTGCAAACATTATCAACTGGTCAGTTGACCAATAATTTGGACATTTTTATCGAAATGGCATTAAGATCAGCTTTTATAAGTAAGGTTGAAAAAAGAAATATTAATAAAATGATATGATATAAAAAATTTAATTTTAACTTTTTCTCATTACTAACCGGGGGAAAAAATAATGTAAAACATTTAATAGTCATATGGGTAACTATCCTAAATACATTAATTAGAAATTTTAACAAAACTGACTTTCATGTAAGTAAATTCTCGGCATCAGGTTTCAATATAAAGTAGGTGATATGAAGTA
>JABUQX010054755.1:15000-25575 GCA_015478945.1 Trachelipus rathkii
AGAATAAAGATTTTTTATGCAGGACCGCGACCTGGATAGTATATATGCAAGAAGTGGTGAGAAATCTTTTCTTTTCTTTAACTTTCCCAGTGATATTTTGTTAAAAATGGGATTAGGAGATTTTTTTTCCAAATTATATGTATTCAAATGGTTTTTAGATTCACTAAAAAAATTGGGCTTTTCTAGGCATTTTTGAAGATTTTTTTTAAATTTTTTGATATTTTTGGGGTTTACCATAATCTAACCAAGCTTATTAATCTAACTATTCTTACTAACCAACTTTAAAAAAAAAAAAAAAAAAAAAATTTCCAAATTTCCAAATACCAAAAATTCGCATTTTTTTTTTATGAAAATCTAAAAAAAGTACTTGAACATATAAATCGTCAAAAAATCTCCCTAAGCTAAACCCATTTTTTTTACAAGATACTATTGGGAAGATTGAAGGTCAAAATATAAATAATAAGCAAAGGAATGAATGGGTTGGAAAAATATAAGTTTGTTTATACTTGTTGATTGAAAATCATCTGTAAGGAGCTTTTCGGATTTTTAGCCATACACTGCAATAGAAAAATTGCCAAGTCTTCACATCGGTGTAAATTTAGAGATATTATTGTTAAAAAGGAGGAAGCGAGAACGTTTATGAAATCCGGCAGAGAATAATGAACTTTGAGTAAAAGTTTCTTGGATTAGCGATTCTGTTGTGACTGATTTGAAATGAAATAATTATAGTTATATATATGACAGATTGGCAACTTACATGCCACGAAATTAAAAAGTTATTTGACAGTAACTAAGAGACTTTCAGGCAAGTATTTTCTTTTCTGAAAGGCTAGCAGTAAATTAGTCTTTCTGAGCTACTACAGGTAGGAACTGCTTATGAGTATAATTTCTACACTACTTGTGTCAAAATATAAAAGAACCATAAATATTATATATATAATATATATATATATATATATATTACGTATATATAATATATATATATATTATTATTATATTATATTATATTATATATATATATATATATATATATATATATATTATATTTTATATATATATAATATATATATATATTGGTAATCTGACCCCAACCTTATGTCTCTTAATTTTAATACTTTCTCTCCAGCAGCTCAACCATGCCCTAAACGTATTTTGCTGGCAGTTTGAATCGGGCCGATTGGGGGGCTTATGTTGCTTCTAGCTAATATAATTGGAATGATGTTTGTCTCTGGTGACGCTTGACTTGCCGCTAAGGTGGGAGCTTTGTATCGTTGATGGGAATGAGTAGGTTTTCATTCCTTCTTCGACTAAAATTTTCTCTCCTCATAATCCATGATTCGATCACGTGCTTGTTCTCTGGCATTCAGGCTAGAGAAGTGCGTATCGGTAGTGGAAAAATTCTCGTTCTCTCCTATCACTCTCGCTAATTTTTCATTCAGCTAGAAATCGTTGTCGGGATACTCTTCGACGAGCAAAAGCGGCTTTCATCAACGAAAGTGTGCTAACCATCCTCCGTGCATCCTCCTGATATCGCTGTGCCCTCGCCTCGTGCCAAAAACATCCTTCTAACAACTGCTGTAATCTGTCGTCTTCTCGGAAATTCATCTGATGGTAACTGTAGCTAATTCTCCACTGAAAGACAATATCTTCGGCCTCCTAATTTTCCTCTAACTCAACGGCCTGGAACGATTTCTGGCATTCCTTTTCGCTACTCTTCCTCCTCTCAGGTTGTCTATGCCTTTGCCTCGTGATTAATTTGATCGGGTGGCATGGGCTCTGAAAATTCCTACGAACATTAGAAGGCGGTTGGCCCGCGGATGGCATTCCTCCCGAGTTTTGAGAGAGTGTGTTTCCGTGCTATCCCCGCCCCTCGTTCGACTATATTCTCTATGTCTCAATACTAAACTTTTTCCTCAGTGTTTGGAAGCACGCGAATGTACAAATATCTCGAAAAAGGAAGCGCTCTGATCTTCAACTATCTCCTATAGCCTTACTTGTATTACTATCTAAGATTCTTTGAAACTCTTCTCAAATCTCATTTTTGGATCATCTGGAATCTCATTCACTTCTTTCCGATCGCCAGTACGGGCTTTCAGCGCTCGAGGTCTACTGGCATTATACTTTCTATTTTACTGATTTATGGTTTTCGCCCTTAGGAAATACGAGGAGACTTGCGTGGTGGCGCTTGACATCCAAAGCTTTTGACCGGGTAAGGCTCGCCTCGATGCTTCCAAGCTCCTCCTTTGGGTTTCTCCTTCTTTTGGCTTACTTATGTCTAGTTTTCTTTTCAATCGCTTCAATATCGGCCTGTTGTTGATGGGCGACTTCTTCTTCTTTTTCTGTCATAGTGGTGTTCATCAGGGTTTGTCTTTATCTCCTGCTTTATTCTACTTTTTATTAATGTTTCTCCTGCCTATAACTCTATCCACTCAGTATGCGAATGGACATCGCCCTTCATTTTTAACTTTTCTTCTGCTCCTTCTTTTACTTCTAGAATTTGCTTCGTCTTAATCTTTCCGATTCTATTCTCGCTGATTGGATAGAATTCCGGGTGGGGTCGGTCCTGAACCTTGTGAAATTCAATTCTTTAAAAACTCACTTCTACATATTCCTCTCTAAGACACCTTCTAACTTTTCGCTATCTCTTTCGACGGTTCTCGTCGTCTTCCTGTTGACAATATAAATCTCCTTGGCCTTAACATAAAAAAAAATGTCTTGGAAAACTTACATCACAACGGTTGCTAGGGATGCCGTCAAAGAAAACTGGAGTTCTTGTTTAGACGCAAGACTTTTTTTGCCTCTTCTATTTGCTCCAGCTATACAAGGGCCTCATCCGCCCTTGTTTGGAGTATGCTCTCATATCTGCGGGGGGCTCTGGTTTCACACGGCTTTTGGATATGGTCGAGTCAAAGGCAAACAAGGCCTTTATAAACTTGTTCTGTACTTTCCAGTTACCTTGACCCTCTATCTTTGCGGCGCGATGTCTGGTGCTTTATTTCTTTTCTATAGGTACCGGCAGTGGCAGTGCTCGAGGGAGTTTTATACTCACGTACCTCTACTTTACGTCGCTCGTAGCATAAAGGTGCTGTGTTGCACATGAGTTTTTGTGTTGGATGTAGGTAACTCAAGGCTAGTTCGCTGCGCGTGCTTCCTTCTTTCTGCAACAATCTGTTTTGAATTCTTCTTCCATCCTTCTGTGTTTCCTGCTGAATTTAAATCTCCCCAACTTCATAAGCTTTGCGTCTGTTGCTCAACTGCGTAGTTTGCTTTTAAGTTTGTTGACTTGTGAGGCCGTGGCACACCCCTCTTGAATAAGGGTCTCCGTGAGTTGGTGGGTGACAACTGTAACAATATATATATATATATACTAATATATATATATTATATATATATATTATAATATAATATATATATTAATATAATTATATATATATAATATATATATATAAAAGTAAAGCTTAAGCGACCTACTACTCCAGATGAAAGAAATTGAGATTCAAATTTGTTTCCAAATTTCATTTTTAATTTAGGCATTTCCGATCAACAAACCGATATAAATTAGATTAACAGAGTCAAAAAATTTTCACCACGCATAAACTTATTTTTGGTTCTTTTTTTGGGTTCGATTAATTAACTTTTTTCCCCAATAAATTTTGACTCTATATAAATTTGCCAATATATATATTATATATATTATAATATTATATTATATATATATATATAATATAATATATATCATATATATAATATATATATATATATATTATATATTATATATATATATATAGTATTATATTATTATATAATATATATACTTTAATATATTATATATATTTTTATAAATATATTATATATTATATATATATATATATATATTATATATATATATATTATATTATATATAATTATTATATATATATATATTATATTATATATATTGCTGAATGTAAATTTAAATAAGAAATGCAATCAGTGTTATTCATTAATTTTTTCCTGCTCTTTTGACGTAAATATTTAATAAAAGTTTAAGTAATATATATATATATATATACTATATTTATTTATATTATATATATATATATTATATATATATATATATATATACTATATTAATTTTCTGCCCTACTTGAGATGGGCTGCAGTGAGTGGTGACATTCTGCAATTATTTATATTATTACTATATATATAATATATATTTATTATATATTATTATATTATATATTATTATATATATATATATTTATATAATATATATATATTATATATATATATATTATATATATATAGAACAATTTATTACATTTTTAAGAACTAAAAAGGGAAATCAAAATATTAAATAGTTAACAGGTTGTTTACGTTTCGAGACTAGTACAACGTCTCTTCCTCAGAATTAAATTGGAAATAAAAATATTTTGAAAAATAAATAATAATTAAAATATGAAATATAAAAAATGAAAGCAAATTACAAATTTTTTTATTTAAATTGGGAAGGTGCAACTTTTTTTATTTAAATCTACAGATAAAATTTAAATCAATTATTAGAATCTTTTTTATTTCAACTAAATCTAATTTTTAATATTTCCGAAGGATTCTTTAATTTTGACCTAATAACAAGAAATTTCGTCATGTTAATAAATCCTTACGTTTTTCTCTAACTCATAAAATTTTAGGTTTAATTTTTACAATTAGGTTAAATTTTAAAATGTTTGGTAAAAAATAACTTACAATAAAGGGAATATTTTAATGAAAGTTGAAGTTTTATAAGTTAACATTAACTTCCTTTTTATAATATATATATAATATTATATATATATATATATATAATATATATATAATTATATTATATATATATATATATATTATATATATATATATATTATATATTATAATATATATATATATATTATAATAATATATAGTATAATATATTATATATATATATATATATATATATATATATATATATTTATATATATATATTATATATATTATATATTATATATAATATATATATATATATATATATATATATATATAATATAATAATACACGTTGTATGTATGCTTAAAATTCTGCAATATCATTAATATTATTTCAAATAGATTTTTTTCCTTCAATTTCTTTTACTCCACGCATACTCGCAAATATATGAATCATTCATCTTTATGTTCATTCCTTTTTGTTTTTTTTAGTTTTTATATTTTAAAAACACTCCACGTACTTTCCACCATCATGTTTTGTTCATCAATGCATATTGGATTAATTAGCACAAACCTGTTGAAATAATTAAATTATTATTTTTAAACAAATTGAACTTTCTTAATTATAAGCTAATCTACCCCATTATCTAACCTATGTAACCTTACCTTACCTACTTAACTTAACCTAACCTACCTTAACCTAACTTAACTAACCTACCTTACTTAAACTAACCTAACTAACATAACCTAACCTAATTAACCTGGGAACCTAACCTTAACTAACTTACTAACTAACCTAACCTAACCTAACTACCTAAACTAACCTATACTAACTAACCTAACTGGCTTAAGCATAACGTTTACATAACGTGACTGTGTAAGGAATCAATTCCAAGATTAAAAATTCTTGATGTATTGTTAATTTCTGTAAATAGGTGTATTGAATTTACGACCACTGGTTTGACACAATATTAATTCCCTCTTTTTTTTAATGTATAATGTAATTTTAATACCATAAGAAATATATTAACAATAATTAAATTTGAACAAAATCAATGAAGACTATTGTTTTATCTAAACTAACTTAATAATTAAATAAATTGTTTAAAAAAAAACTTAAAAATCTAAATAAAATGTATTAAAAAGAAAAGAATTAAATATTTATCGAGCTTCACCAAATAAATATTGAATAAATTATTTTCTCTTTCACCAGGTAAATTGTTACTTTTTCATTTATTTCACCAAACTACACAAAAAGTAAGAAAAAAATTACATGACCCGAAAATTTCATTCTGAAAAATTAAAATATTTATCCATCAAATAATTTCATTGTGAAGTAATTGTTTGTTTGCATCTGTTAATTTGCTTTCATTTTTTATATTTCATATTTTAAATTTTATTATTTATTTTTGGTCAAATTAACTTTTATTTCATTTAAGTTATGAGGAGGAGACGTTGTACTAATCTCGAAAGTAATACAAGTTTAATTTTTAATAATTTTGATTTTTCTTTTTAGTTCTTAAGTGGTTTTAATTTGTTTCTTTACATTTTAAGATTTTAAGAGTTTGAGCTTTTTTAAAACTCTCTAAAGATTTTTGCAATATTATATACTTATTATATAGTTATATATATATATATATATACTATATATATATATATATTTATATATTCTATTATATATATATATATATATATTATATATATATATATTTATATATATATATATTTATATATATTTATTTGAATGTACTTAAAAGCAAATGATGAAGTTTCAAAGAAAGATGCTGAAGAAGACATTAAGGAGGAAAAGGAAAATACTAAAAGGTGTATACGTAGGAGAAACCAAGAGGTAAATGAACGTTTGGAAGGAGCATGAATGAGGACATACAAGGAAATAGGAGTCTTCTGGAAGGAAGCGCGAAGAAGGTTAAGAATGAGAATAAGGGGAATCTGTTAGAATAATGATAGGGATGCGTGTTTTGTGACTGGATGAAAATGGATGTTAACAGACAGATCAAAATAGTTGATTTACGGAAACCTTTATCAAGACAAATCCATCTCGTGCTGTAAAAAAAATTCGAATCATCCAAGATTGCCTAAAAGACGTCACACCACACTCCGTTCGGCATAAAGCAATTACGAGAGGGTCTTGAACGATTGTATAAGGGCGAGTGGTGGCAAAGAAACCTTCGAAATTGCACAATATTAAAGTAATGAAGAGAAGTGTTAGTGAATGTGTGTGGTTTTGATGGTGCAAGAGGCAATAGGTATTTTGGGGATGAGGTTTTAGTAGGGAGGAGGTAATGGGTAGGGTGAGAAAGGTTGAAGAATGGACAATGCTGCAGGTATAGATGAAATAACTAGTGAAATGATCAAGAGCGGAGGCGAGATTGGTGATTGATTGGAATTTGGGAAGTTGTTAAATGAAGCGTTTATGAGGTATAAGTTCCAAGATTGGAGGAGAGCGGTAATGAGTCCCCTTGTATAAGGGTAAAGGGAGAAAAGGGGAACTGTGAAATTATAGGGGAATAAAGTTTTATTGAGTGTTGGTAGGGAAGGTTATTGCTGGGTATTTTGGTTCGAAAGAGTCGTCGAGTGATGATGGGACTGATTGGTGAAGAACAAGGGTGCGTTTAGGAGTGGTAGAGGATGTGTTGGATCAAACTCTTTACATTGAAACAAATGATTCTGGAGAAAATGAGGGAGAAGAAGGAAAAATTATATCTAGGTTTTATGGATTTACAACAGGCGTATGATAGAGTTTATAGGGAAGCTTTATGGCAGGTGTTAGGAATATATGGTGTTGGTGGTAGGCTTCTGATGAATAAAAGTATTACTGAAGATATATGAACGGTGTGTAAGAATAATGGTGTCAATGGGTGATTGGTTAAGATTAATAGCGGAAGTTGAGACAGGGTTGTTATGTCTCCTTGGTTATTCAAAGTGTATATGGATGGGGTTATAAAGAATTCGAGGTGGGGAGATGGCAGGAAATGGTGTTAGATGATGGAGAATGGAGAGGAGTGGACGGGTGCGCTACCTTTGTAGTGCGGTATGATATTGGTTCTGTGTGGGCGAGTTGAAGAGAGTTTGATGAGGATTGGTGGAGAGATTTGGTAGGGTGTGTAAAGAGGGGTTTGAAAGTAAACGTAGATAAGGTAAGGTTGGTTGTGAGTGAGGACAGTCCTCAGTGTGGAGTTATGTTAGATGATGATGAGCAGCTGCAGCAAGTGTCTGAGTTTAATGATTCTAAGGGTATGTGTTGGCTGAGAAGGGAACGGATGATGGCAGAGTGTAGTAGGAAGTTGTGAATGGAAGGAAGGTTGGGCTGTGAATTAATTTCGTTAGTGAATGTAAAGGGCTAGTTCTTGGTGCGCTAGAGTCTTACTAGGGTATGTTGTTACCCGTGGGTTTTGGGGGGGGGGGGTATTGTATGGGTTTAACAGTGGGGAAGACACTTACATTGGGGGGTTCTGGAATAAGAGTATAGATCTAAGAGTTAATGTGTTCAGATGGACAATTTAAGGGGCATGCTAGGTTGTTGAAAGAATTATAAAGTGAGGATATGAAACGTATTCAGAGAGTGGTGTGGTGTGAAGAAAAAGGGGTAATGAGAGAATAAATGAAGTACTGTTGAGATGGTTGGTCATGTGGAAAAGGATGAATGAAAGTTCGGTTTTGGTTAAGCGAGTAATGTGGAAGTGTGTTGGGAAACCGAACCGGCTGGGAGATCCGAAAGAGAAGTGGATTGAGTAGGCTGAACGAATGTCTGCAAGGAGAGAAATGTTGAGTTTGGAGAGGCGAGAATAAAGGTGATTAATAAGAGAATGGCGGGGTTTTTGTATGGGGGCATGGGTTGTGGGCCCACTGGGCCTGGGATGAAACCTTACATTGGACGATTTACAAAACATAGTGAGTGGTCCGTCGCGGTCTATGATGCTCTAGGGTGGATTTTCTGTCTGTGAGGAGCTCTCACTATATAAATGTTAACGAGGGGGCGGTAAGGCTGGGCTTCTTTTTCCCCTACAGCCCCTCCCGCCCCAGCCCCTCCCGCCCCCCCCACCCCTCGTCGAACGTTTGTCTGCTTCTCCTACTGCTTTTCTTTTCCGATGCTTGTAAGCACTTACCCAATATTGGGGAAAGAGGAAGGTGAAGAAAGAGAAATATATTTATATATAGATATATGTGTGCGTGTGTGTGATTGCGTGTAAGTGCGAGCCTCATTTAGATGGTCCAAAATTTCATAAATGTTTTGGGTGTAACTTTAAAAATTGAAACTGACATAATAGTTAAATCAGTAATAAAAAATGTATTGAATCTTTCTTTCTTTCTTTTTTTCTTTCAATTGGTTACATATTTTAGGAAGGTTTAAGTTTTTATGATGAGATTTATTACATATATTATTTTATCCTCGTTTTTGAGATTTTAGCTCTTTAAAAAAAAAAAAAAAAAAAAAAAAAAAAAAAAAAAAAAAATTATAATAATTAAAAAATCAAAAAAATATTGGCAAAATTTTCGAAATGACTTTAGTCATTTTGGGGTAAATTCCAGACAATATTATTTGGTTATATTTTTTGTGATCTATAAATGTGACTGCTTAGAATACTTGTTATATTTTCTTATGATTGATAATAATCTTATGATTTGTTACCTGCATAACCTCAACAATCAATAACACGTTTTCTTCAATGGGGAATTCTATTTTTGAAATGATCAACATTTATGTATCATCAAATCAAAACTTTGACATTATAATTTTTTTTTAATAATAAATTCCGTAATTAAGAAAATGATCGGTTTCATGGCGAGCAGTAGTTAAGTACAAATGTTCAACTAGATTTTAAAAGGATTTCTTTTAAATCATTATAGCTACATACTATTAATTGATTTATTAATTACTTTTAATTTTATTAATTTGTATTCACTCTTGGAAAGAAGAATAAAAGTTCATATTAAGACATGATTCATCCGCATCCATAAACATAACTTTTATAAAATTAAAATTAAATTGAAATCTTATTTAATTAAAATCATATTCAATTTTTCTTTAATTTTATGCTCCTAACTGAAACCATTGCTAATAAATAAAATATACCATAAAAAATGTCCTCTTCTTTGAGCTTATTTAAAGCTGTTGTAGAATAATCTTTTCACATGTTCAACCTTTTACCAAAATTCTTTCTGAAGTAACTCTTCTTTTTTCCTTCTGGTTTCCTGTTTAAATATATATATTATTATATTATATATATTATATTATTATTATATATATTATATATATATATATAATATATATATATATATATATATTATATATATATTATATATATTATAATATAATATATACTATTGGAAATAAAGGGAGAAATTCATTTAAAGTAACTTTGGTAAGTTTGAATAATAATATGAATAACAAATGACCAAAGTTTTCGAACCTCAAAAAATTTTAAGAGCTAAAATTTATGAAATTTTGATTTTCTAAAGAAAGAAATTTATTATATATAATATATATATATATATACTGTATCTTATATATTATATAGATAATTTATATTATATATTATATATATATATATATATATATATATATATATATATATAAATATATATATATATATTATATATATATATATATATTTATATATTATTAATATATAATATATATATATATTTATATATATTATATATATATATATATATATATATTATATATATATATAGTATTTATTTATATATATTATATATATATTATTATAATATATAATATAATATATTATATATATAGTATATATGTATATATATAGATATATATTATTTATATATATATTTATATATATATATATATATATATATATATATATATATATATATTATTATA
>JABUQX010054756.1:0-39303 GCA_015478945.1 Trachelipus rathkii
CTTACAAAGAAACAGTAACATTTAGCAAAAAATGTATCATAACCTTGTTCCCGAATTATTCGATAGCAGACCAACGACTTTATATGCTTACGGCAACAAAGTTTTTACATTAAATCATCGTAATATTTTAACAAAAATTTATCATACCTTAACCTAATTATCATAAACCCAAGCAAAAATTGCAAACATAAGTTTTATCCCAAACATAACATAAAAATAACAAAGTTTATCCAAACATAACATAAAAATAAGTTCTTTGAATAAAATTTCATAGTAAAAGTGTAATAGTTTACCGAAATTTAAAAGCAGTAAATCAAGTAAATCAGTAAATCAAACAACACCCCCACCCCCCCCACCCCCTCCTACCATACCCGTCCATGACCCTTTGATCTTGTCGATCTAATGATTCAGGTTTACAGTATCGAGTATCATTTCGATAAACATAGTACAAATAAGTTCTTTAATATACTAACCAACGAATTATATGCTAACGTAACATTGTTTTCTATTAATAAAGCTAACATAGCATGACAGAACTAAGAATAATAATGGACAATGACAAAACCTAACACACCTTACGCTCGAATAAACTACAAACATTAACAAAGTTCATACTTAAACAACAGTAAAGTATCTAGCACAGCGTACAAGAACGTACCTATTCACATTATTTTTCAAGCATATTCTCTCAACATTATAATGTTAATGTTTACATAAAACTATTGATTTATGTCGGCACTTCGAGTAAATCTATTGGATAAACATAGCAGCAAAAATGAGTTCTTTTATATACTAACCCAGCGAATATATGCTAACAATGTTAAACATGTTTTCACATTAATAAAGCTAACATAGGCATCACCTGAACTAATAATAAATAATGTAATGCAGACGACAAAACTTAACACAACTTAAGCACACTAAATAAACAGTTAACATTAACAAAGTTCCCACACCTTAAAGCCAGTAAAGTAACTAGCATTGGGAATACAAAACGTAACCTAATCATACTTTTTTCCAAGCCTATTCTAACAAATTAACGTTAATCGTCCACTAAACATAGAAATATTTAACAAAGAAATTATCAATAAACTTGTCTAATTATCATAACGATTAACGAATAACTGTACATAACAAAGTTTTTTATCCAAACAACATAAAAAATAAAGTTCGAGGAATAAAATAATCATAGTAAATTGTAATAGTATATTCTGATTTTAAAGCAGTAAATCAGTAAATCAGTAAATCAAACCATCACCCCTCCCCACCCCCCCACCATGACCTCCCACCATGACCTATTGGATCTATTGATCATGTCATATTCCGATGTATCATTTCGGCCTAAACATAACACAGAATAATACAGTTTATTTACTATACTAAGCCATCGAATATAGGCTAACGTAACCACGTTTTTTCAAGTTAATAAAGCTAACATAACATAACCTGAGACTAAGAATATAATGTACAACGGAAAACCTAACACACACCATACGTACGATAAACTACTAACATTAACGAAACTTCCGTCACATTAACAAATTATAAGTACCTAACATTTCGTCAAAAAGAGCGTAACCTATCCCATTAGTTTCAAGCATATCTCTACTATCAATGTTAATTTTACATAACATAGTAATATATTAACAAAATTTTAGAATAACCATGTCTATTATCATTCATCCTGAGTAACGAATATAATGCTAAACGGACCGAATTTTTTTACATCAACTTCGTAACTATTTATAACAAAAATTATACATATCATAACCTAATATACGTTAGTCAAATATGCATATATACCTACCATACGAATATATATATGCGTAACTAAACTATGATTCTTTAACCAAACATTAGAGACATTCGAAATCAGAGTTAACATTATATTCCTGTAACAGAAAATATTAAAATAAAAGTTTTATTTGTAATAACATATCGACATAGTATACAGATCGAGAAAATTCAGTTATTAAAACTTTGGGTAAAGTGACAGAAATTAGCAGTAAAATCTCAGTATTCAATCGAAATATAACCAATCGCATGTTTAACCTATAGCAGAATATCACTATACTCTATTCTTCTCTCATTACTATACTTATCAGTACATATATAAGGTCTACTCTATCTATCACTATTATCCTATTCTCTATCTCTCACTTCAATATCTCGATCTCTTATCTCGTCACTCTCTCATATCTAGGTCGTCTTCATTATCCTCTATATTATGATATATAATTATATATGTTCAAAAATAAAGGAAACTGTCTCCCTGTCTCTGACTTGAGTGAGACTGACTGGATACAGTTATGGACTAAGAAACTCTAGCTCTCTTCGTTATTTTCTTTGCTCACTCTTCATATACAGTACTACTATTTACTTCTTATATTTTAAGCATATATCATATTCTCATTACTTCCGTTATAGTTTTGTAATGTGGTGTATGTGTATTTGTAATGTAAAGCATGATTTGGTAGTAATTTTTAAATGTATGTGTTATAGTATAATATTCATTACCACCTCTCTACTACGTTATTAATATTCTATAATATATATCATAATATACATTACTCATTATCTATATATCTCATATACTATATGCTATATATCTTATATATATGTATTTCGTTATATATATATTATATATATATATGATATTACGATATATTTATATATATATATATATATGGGTATATAGTATATATGTTTATATATATATATTATTATATATATTGCCTAATAAATGTTTTTACAGTCTGAAAGGAAAATAAAGTTTGCAAAAAGGTTTTTCCGCGTTTTTCTTACATTTCAGTTTTTTTTAAAACATATTCTGCCAAAAAAAAGTAAGTGAAAAGGAAAAATTAAGTTGACTCCTTTTCTTTTGAAAATTTGAAAAACTAAATATGTACATATAAACAGGTTGATGTTTACATTCATAATGTTTGCGGAGTGGAAATCTCTGCTGTTGTCACGGATATCACGTTGGGGTGTATTGTCTGTGCCGTTTACAATTCAATCAAGTTTCCGTAAATAATCTACCTACCAAAAACCATGAGTTTCTAAAAAAATATTCTCTAAAAAAATGAACCTCTCTTCAATATGAGTTCTGTAAAAATATCTTTTAATAGTGAGTCTTCCGGAAAAATCGTGTGGTTTGTGCTAAAGGCATTGAATCAATTCTCTTTGCAAAAATTCTTAAGATTTCTTTATTGACATTTCTTTTCGTGGCACTCAGAATAGTCAAGAAACTCCAAAATTCTTACAACCACTCCCACCTCAAAGTAGTTTTTGTTTGTTTCTCTTGTTGTATGTTTTCTTTTAAACTCACAAATAAATAGCCATGCAAAAGTTTATTCTATCTCAAAGGAACGTCTTCCTTTCAGTAGATTTTATTTATAATGCTGCTACTCCTCTCTCTTGTGCATACGCATGTCTCTCGTATTATATAAATTGCACAGAAATGGCGGCTTCAATACCCCTGCTGGGGCTAACGTCGTCATTCTTCTGGGTGCTCCTGGGTTACAATAGCAACCTCAACGCATACGTCAACTGGGCACACATTCGTTTTGTTGAGACAATTTTCTCTGCAATAATACTACTAGTCTCACTCAAAAAACAATTTCCAACTCATCACGTACAGCGCCAAGGTACTCTCTCTTCTCTCTCACACCTCATCCACAACACTAGCTGTCGTCCGTTAGTACAATGTACGTTTATCGGTTTCTCTCTCCCCTACCTCACTCCTCAGTCCGATTCCCACTCTCCCCTCACCTAACACAGGAATGCACTATCTCCTCGGAAGTTTTTTCTCTCAAATCTTTCCTGCTTCTTCGAATCATCTCATGCTTTGAAACTCATTCACTTTTACTTCTAAATCCTACTATGCAAGGCGCTATTTGAGCTCTCAAACTTTAATCTAGTTCGTATCCCTTTCTCTTGAGGCTGACCTAATCAACTAATCGTATCGAGTTCTCTATTCATATATATCTATCATATCTACTCTTATCGAGTGCTAGCTTTCTATTTCTCACTGAGTGTATCTTATCTATTACTAAGTACTAATGCTAAACTGCTAGAACTCAAAGTTCCTCAAATCTGATGAAAGAGCAACACATATGCGCATATTCATAACTATGCTTGTTATGCGAACCTAATAACTATTCTACATTATTCTAATAGTCTAACACTATCAAAACATTTCACTCCTATGCCCTAGATCTAGCTCAGGACTCGATAAACTCTGCATACTCATCGAATTCAAATCCTAGTCCAGTCGCCTAACGCTAATAGATCTACAATTTTCTGTACCAAGAAGCTATCTGCTTATACTATCTCCAACTATCTAGTTCTTATCTCCATCTCCCATTACCCTTCCTATCTACTCTAAATCTAAAATTCATAGTCATAGTCTAGCATCTTGAAAAGTTTTCAAATATCCCTGCTTTCATGAGTATCTATATTCATATCATACTACTTATCTATCTGAGCTCTATGAACATACTTAACGATACTACTATCTCTTATCTCTTTTCTTAATACTATCTATACAGAGAGTGCTGATAGTCGTATTTGCTAATTGTCATAACCCCCTATACTGGCTTTGTCCTATCAAGTCATCTAAATTTGCATTACTAGCTCGACTTAAGTTGTAATGATATTACAAAGCTAATGCGTCACTATGACCCATAGGAAAGCCATACCGATTCACTTCGAATCCTCGGTCAATTCATACAAAATGTTTGGAAAATCTTCTCCAGATATACCATAGTCATACCTAAACGCACGGCACTGAGACTAATGCGCTACTAGAATGTTCATTTCCGTTGACCTTTAGGTCATTTATATCTGTTAATTTTGTTACAAAAATACAGAACAAATAATTGTCGCACCAATAAATACACGAAATCGAAAACTCCATTGTTTACATTCTATCGCCAAGATTGTTACACGCAAACCACCGACAACAGCGTCGTCCGTTGAACATTGTTCATAAGAGGCTCCTACCACTAAGTATTGTAAATACTAATCGCTACCTGCGCACCTAATTAATAATAAGTCATTCTTTAGTGTAAGGTAATTAGATTATTTTTTTTTTGATAAAAAATAAATTAAATCATTTTATTTTACTTATCTTGATTATCCACCCTCCTCACCCTATTGTTAAAATATTTCACATTACTTATTATAAATACTGCTTTGAAACTCAATCTTATTTAAATCCAAAGAAATGGTGATATTTGTAGAATCCCATCTTCTTGGGGACTTACTTATTCATGGTCTATTCTCAAATTCATTGGAGTGTCTCGATTTTATTGATTAATTAGGTTTAATTAATGGTAATTACTCAATCACTCTACTTAAAATTATGACTAGAGAATTCAGCTCGAGATATGATCTCGTGATATATAATGTTGTGTTTGTCTGCATTTATTATTTATATTATTATTATTATTATTAATTATTGATATTATTATTATTATTATTATTATTATTTATTATTATTATTATTATTTTTATTTTATTTTATTATTGCAAAATTAATATTAAAAAACAAAAGACGAAAAAATTTCCTCTGTGCTAGACTCGAATTCCATCGACAACAGCGTATGACTCGAGTATAAGAAGCACTATACGGTCAAGTATAACAGGAGGTTCTCCATTACCGATGAACTCAACTCTGATTGTTAACTCGATTTGCTCAGAGCCTACATAATTCCACCGTCAGACAATACTAGGAAGGTTATACTCTCTGAGGCAGGTGTTGATCATATATTGCTACTAGAATACGTATCAAAAACTAGAGTCTTGAATGAGACACTCCGAGTCCTACTCTCTTCTCCCAATATATATCACAAATCACGATAACGGGAAGGGTGGTTGCGAACCTTCAACATATCGAGGCAGCTTCTCAAAAGTCACATTTTCTCTTGCAATGGGGTCTTATGCTCAGGGTTCAGGAGAATTTAACCCCGACCAAAGTCAACGAAACAGCCGCAATCATAATTGACTGCATAGTAATAACCGAAACATTTCTGAATGATAAACATTTCTGAATGACAATAGCAACGGGTTATATACGATTATTTGGAATTATTTTTCAAATAAGAAGTCTAAAAAAATTCCAGCTCGCAGCAGACGAATCCGAAAATCCATCGCACACATATAGGAGTGTACGCACAAGAGCTGTGAGAACAATGGATGAGGAGCTTATCGAAAAGTTTACTTATAATAAAATAAGTGGCTAGTCATCCGCCTTCTATTCCAAAAAAAGAATGGCATCCCATATCGAAGTATGTATATTTCACAATTTCCCACTCTTTTCCATGACTTCGATAATCACTGCTACACTATTTAAAAGCATGCGATACTTTAATTGACAACTAGCAAACTCCGCGTAAAAATCAAAAACTTAGATGTCGAGTTGCTGAATAAGATACCATCCCCTCGGGTAGGTGGTTTAAGTCGTGCGAGACGCATTCTTCCAGGGCTCACTAATATTCACTTGGCGTAAAAGCAGGAGCAACCTACAAGAGATTATCTATTAATATAAATGCCTCGTCAAATAAGACATTTAAAACCCAAATATCATTTTCTTAACTTCTATAAGTATATATTGCGTGGTAATTCTCAACATTGATCTATCCCAAACCGAGAGAGAACAGAGTTGCACAGAGAGCACACTTTGATAGCGGAAAAAAACAAATTTGCAGAATAATAAGACAGAAAAACATAACTATCTTTCACTTTGCACAAGGACACTCCTCGAGAAAATCCTTATTCGAAAACATGGGCTGTTACAATTAGACATACTATAGATCAGAGACATAGAGCTTACAACCCAGTTTCTACTACGCCGTCCCACAACAAAACAGTATATAAGAGAAAGTAAGATTCTCGTTCGCGTGTAAATTTCAAATCATCTGGGGACTATAGCTTCTACGAACTCGAGTCAAATAACCGCTGTTATAGAAACTCGAATAAGACACTATGTCGATCATTTAACCATACACTAGTCGCCTCAGCTTTGGACAAACACAATATTCTTGGGCTATATTCACAGATAAAACTCAAAATTTCACGGACATTCGTTCAGGGTGCTCATGGGTCTAACGTGGAAAACCGACGCAAAGTCAACGGAACGCGGCATGCGCACCAAGATACTGTCCTATAAAAGACTACAGATCAGAGATTTGCATATGTAATGAAATGAATCCAAAAGAAGAGTGCAAATCACAGTCACACAGCAAAAGATGACTAATACAAGAATTCCAGGTACTTTGATCATATATCAACATGGAGTCGCCGTGAGACGCGAATCATGTTAGGCATGCTCAGGCTCTGCCACGGACGAAATTAAATTCGAATTTCGCGCGCTCTCTCTCCTAAAAAGAGTAAAAAATAAGTAAATTAATCGGTGATAAGTTTTCAAATCTTCCTGCTTCGATCGAACGAAACCATTTGGACTGATCTTAATGAAAACCGATACTAAGAATAAACTAAATTTCAACACAGGAAGGATGGTCGAAGTTTGAACCCCCATTCGCGTACATCAGGGCTGCAGACCTACTGGCTTGAGAATACCTCTCACACTCTCAGAGTCGGAGAGTGCTCAATAACCTAGGTTACAGGAGCAACTGACAACAAAAGTATATAGGACTTCGACGACATGCGCGAGCAACATAAGCATCTATGTAAACAAATTATCAACAATTTTATTATATAAGACGTACCATAAAATGTCCACAATCTCACACTGAACGACATCTATGACGAACCAATCAGAACAAAGCAGCGTACGCCGAGTTAGAACAATGTGACACAGTTATGGTGTAAGCTATACCACTAGTCAAAACGGCAATGCCAGCTCCTTAGAGAGAGAGAGAGGCAGATAAAATCAATTTTTTTTCAAGTCCTTATGCCAAACATGGCCTGTAAGGCCAACTCTTCATACTATGCTAAGCTGGTTTTTTACTTTTGAGTCTCTTGTTTCCTTACTAGTTATTCAATAGAAACATATTCACACGAGAAAATGAGAAAATACTTCTGCCATTTACAAAACCAACATTTGCTATCAATAATTCCATATTCTCGTATATTTAAAAACACAAATCAGAATCCCAATTTCCCTAACCTCAAATAGCCTTAAATTGATGTTCAAATAAAATTGAAACCTCATCAAATCCTGAATTGAAAAAGTTTTAAATGAAATTTTATATGATATATTTTTCACATAATTTTGGTTTGTGGTTGTAGTGAAAAATATATATAAAAAGTGGATGTTTAAATTTATTGGGAGTGGCTGGGTGCTGTAATCATTACAAATCTAGTATATATTTTTCGATATGATAAAGTGAGAATATAAGAGCTATTCGGTACACAGTTAAGTAAAGAGCTTATGTGTTAATAGTGTGTGTGTGTATGTGTGTGGTGATTGTCGCTTTGAATATAATAGGTGGTTTTTATTTACGCTCGTGCGTGGTATATCAAAAAAAATGAAGACAAGGAGATTTGATACTCTTCTACAAGATGTTTATATGTGCGCTGTTTTCTAGATATGTGAGTTGTTTCCTAATTGACATAGTAGATATATAAGTGGAGAGAAAATTATCATTAGCGTCACAACCGTTTTTCTATGGTATAGCACTTTGGAGGTTGATTCAACCACTCACTAATTCACAGTTAACATATATTGTCTTTGAACTTTTTAATATAATTCTGTTTTTAAAAATGATGTTCAATTATTATTCATAATGTTTAATACTTGCACATGATTTATGCATTATTTGAGTCTTATTTAGCGAATCTAAAAGGATTTTATATAACATGAAACAGATCAGATTATTAGCAATAATATATATAGTTGATAAGCTTGTATACTATATTATATAATATATATATACTTATATATATATAGTTATATATTATTATTATCTTTATTATATATTATAGTTATTATTCTATCCATCTATATACTCATTATTTTAATTTATTATATATTTAATTATTTGAAATAGTAGTTAAGTTCTAATATTGTGTATTATGGGTTTCACCACTATATATTCAAACGTACCACCTACCTTTGGGATACTCAGTTGCTCACTATAGCGCTACTTCATACGTGATATTCATATTTTGAGTCTGCGTAAGGTTCTATGGTATAGTTCCCTCTATATCGTGTGAGGTGTGAGTATGGTACAGTATAAATTTTTAGGTATTTATAATATATATACCCTTCGCTACGTGCAACTCGAGTAGATAGGTGCTATGATGCCTAGTACCCTCTATTTATACTAATCTTTAATTATTATATATTATATATTCGTTCCTTTATATTTAAGATAATCATACATCAATTTCTTTTCGGTTCACTGAGCTACGCCACTGATATATTTAATATAATATTTATTTATTCTATATATATATACTATATTATTATCCTTATATTATATATCTTATATATATACTCTTTTTATTATATTTATTATTATACTTTTTTCTATATATTATATATTACTTTATAATACTATCTTATTATTTATTATTTAATATATATTATCTATTATATATATTATCTGTTATTATATTAGTTTATTATGATAGTTTAATGGTTAGCCTGTATTACTCTCTCTACTCCACCTTCAAATGTATTTAGCTAGAGAAAGTGAAATTATAGAGTATATTATCGCTATTCAAATACTTTTGTATATGGTCAAATATGTGTGTGTGTATAAAATGATCACTAGACGAATTTTTAGTGACCGTTTAGTACTCCTCTATTGGGGGATGTTGCCCCTTTAGCACCAGTCGTTCAATAATTATCGCTACTGAAATACATTTTGTTAGGTCTTATAACGTATTACGGAAGTTTGATAATTTGGTATGTATGTAGTTGCCAGAATGCTAGTTGCCACATAGTTGCCAGAATGCTTCCGTCTCCTTGACGTCCCTCTTGTATAAGAGGGGTACGTACCCCTATAATTAAATATAAATTAATAAATAGATACGTAGAAGCCTGAAATATTGGTTATGACTGGGTCTAGAGGAGATCCGGAGTCGAGATCGAGAAATCGGAAAGACGGATTTCGTGCTATCCCGAGTTCCAATGGATCCTCCCCATAGTATGGATTGGGTCTCTTCTGAATAAAAAAGAAGAAGAAATGCTATATGGAATAAGCCAAAAACATAGGAAGATAGTAAGAAATGCATTCTGCGAATATGCAAAACTCCAGAGGAATAAATGAAGATACGAATAGTCGAAGAAGTAGGAAATGAAATCGATACAGGCAAAATGAGGAAGGAGGTTCCACAGTTGGATTGCCGGCATATACTAGGTGCTTTAGGAGCACTGGCTTCGTGTGCATATGAGTGTTATTTATAAATTTCTATTGTTGTAATATGATAACATGGTTGGATGGTTTTTTATATAGGGTTTATATCTATTCGAGTCTGTTAAAGATATATTCGAAATTTTGGCACATGAACTCTAATCAAGAAAAAAAAAATAATAATAGCTAATACTTAAATAAATTTCTAATATTAATTCTAAATAAATATTATAAATTTCTCTTAACATACTTTATTTTATTTTTTATTACTTAACTAATATTTTTATATACGTGTTTTACATACCTAAATAAGCAGTTAATACCTACAAATCTATAATATAACCTACTATCTCAAATCCTCCTCTTACCTTGAATATTACTTGTGGGTCTATTGTATTCTATTTGATCTATTTGATATTATAAGTCAAATTTTTTATCTCTCAAAATTGGTACCATGATATTTACATATAAACTATTTTCATAAAGAGTAAATTTCACTATAATTTCAAATCCATCTATCCAACTCCTCCTTAGTAACTTAATCTTGCTGTCTAATCTAATATTATGTAGTCTATAAGTTTGATTCTATTATGAATTTTAAAAGTCAAATTTTTTACATAAAATTGTTTCATGTTTGTATCTATAACTCTTATGTTCAAAGCAGTTAAATCACGTAATTATCAAACCACCTATACCAGACAATAATTCCTTCCTGATACATTTCTGGATTCTAATTATGATTCTTATGTATTTATACAGGTCATCATTTTCGATGATAAGTTCATTTTTTATGGATAAACATAACATAAAATCAATTTCTTTATAATTTGCAAGTATCAGACAATATATTTTTTGCTGTACGAAACTAAGTTTTCATAAGCAATACATAATGCTTAACTTGCGATCATCTGACTATGAAATATTATACTTACTTCACAACTGACAAACTATGTAACACAATCTTAAATCATTGTAATATAGTCATACAGTCATACATTAACAAAGTTCACTACCTAACAATCAGTAATGTAAACTAAATCAAAGAAATCTACAAAAAGACGCAATACCTATTCACATTTTTCTAACCAAATCACTGATTATTTTTCTACATTTAAGCATTAAGTAACTATTTAAATCAAAAATGTACTCTCCATAATACAAACAGTGTGTAATTATTAATCATACTTAGAATTGCTCATTGAATATGATCTCTAACTAACAAATTTTCACATTAAATAAAGCTAACATAAGCATTCAAACTGAACTTAAGGAATATATAATGTACACATAGCTGGTACAAAACCTAATTCAACATATTAAATAACGTTCAAGTCGTGAATATCACATCAGTCTACATCATAAGACAAGTTCCTTTCACTATAATCAACAGTAAGTTAACTAAACATTAACATCCAAAACTGAATATCTTATAGTGCACACTTTTTTTTTTTTTCTCAAGCTAGTATATCTCTAACAATATACTAATTCATAAAGATACTAAATCCGTTTATGTCATTATATCACGCCACAAAACACAGCATATCGAACACACAATTGACGACCGCCACGAGACGGGCTACCGCCCTTGTTATTTCACATTCATACAATTTCATCACTAGGTCAGAGAAATTGCCTGCTCATACACACACACACACAATAAATCATGATTATTATATATTCTTTTTTATATGTTTTTCTCTCATTTTCTTCACACACATCTACAGCACAGTTTGTAATAGTGGAAATCTTTCTTATTCGTATATATTTCTTGATTTTAAACATCGAAAAGTAGACTAATGAGTTTTAGAAGAGGGAACAAAAAGTTTTATAAGAAATCCAGGGTTAATCATATAAGAGTGAGAAATCAAAATATATATAATAAAAATAGGAATTAAAAGATAAAAATAAAAAAAAAAAATAAAAAAAATTAAACACAAAGTATTAATGCAAAATAAAACTTAGTGAAAATTTGAAAATTAGAAAATAAATTGAAAATAAAAAGTAAATTAAAAAAAAAATTAAAAAATACAAATTAAAAAAAAAAATAACAAATACAATAAATAAAAAATAAAAATAAATTTAGAAAATTAAATTTTTGTTTAATAAAATAAAAAAATAATAATAAAAATAATAAAATTAAACACAAAGTATAAATGTAACAATAAGAACTTATAAAAAAAAAAAATAGTAAAGCAGTATATGGTATATTTTAATGCTGGAAAAAAATTAATATTATAAATTTGTTCGATTAGGACGTGTAAACATAGAATAAATGCGCATTATTCTAGACACTATTCTATGGTAGTTAGTACTCTGACCTTCCTTCAATACATTTTTAGCAGAGAGAGATACTGGTTTTTATCTTTGCATGTTTGAGATCAGCGTAAGTGCACATGACTATTATTGACTGTATTATTTAGTTAAACCATGGAATCAGTTCGATTGGTGGAACTTTAGCTTCTGTATTGATTCTATATATAGAATATAAAATGTAATATCACTCACACTATATTTTCACACCTACATGCTTTCTTCTATCTATCATTTTTCTTAATTATTTACACACACACATCAAACACACATCATACACATCCACACTACACTATAAACCATCATTACTCCTATTTGTGACCATCCATTCCAGAAGGAACACCCGATTTTTATTACAGTTTCACAATATTAATAATAAAGCTAATATAGCAAAACATGAACTAAGAGATACACCTTTCTAACATAATATACATAGATATTTTTTTATCATTATTCTATATAATGTTCTGTAACTAAAATTTACGCAACCATTGCGTAAATTATAACTTAATATGGCAATATGCAATAGAGATTATATTTTGTATATACAGTTAAACAAAGTTATTTATACATTTTTTAATAAAAGATCTTACTTATGAGTAATCATCTTAGAACGTAAGAAAAATTAATTTTCCGTAATAATACTGAGCAAACCTGACCATCCTATATTATTACTTAACATGATAAGCAGTCACATTTATACCAAAAGTTCATTCACTATACAACAACAGTAAGTATCCTTAGCATCTACAATCTTCCAATACGTAACCTGAGTCGAAAAATTAATATTAAATATAATAATAAAAAAAATTTATAAAATAATGAATAAATACTATAACAAAATAATCAAATAATAAATCACAACTATAAGGCATAGAGTAACAGATCATATGACAATATTGGGAACACGATTGTAGGAGAATAAAACCTTCATTTACTGATATTATAAAACTACATTGTACGGAAATAAAACTTCATAAAATTTTATTATGCTTTCATGTTCGAGGTTTTAGTATTCAGATGCATTAATAAAGGCTTAATAATAGTAAATTAACAGATGTCGGGGTTTGTTCTCTGGTTTGTGTTGGTCTTATTTGGAACAGGTATATGTTCTTGTTTCAACTTAAGAAGAAGAGAACTGTTTAAAATTAATATTCCGGTTTATACTGTTTATATAAAAAGAAAAATGAGAATTTTGAAAGAATTGATGAGTTAGATAGTTAGTCTTACGCTAATCTATTTAAATTACAGACGGGTTTTTTTGCAATGATTTGCATCATATGCACATTTTGATCGACCTCATATACCCAATTCCCCGTAGATAATTATTATTACACGAATATCTGAAACATAATTGATGACATTATATAAGTGAATCATATGAGAGTAATGAAATAAATGATACGAGCGGGACTGCCGGTAATATTTCACTATCGAGCGATTTCACATCATCTAATTAACCACTGGGGTTGAGTCTATTTATACAAAACCCATCCTATACACAAACACACATTAAAATCATCAACCAGCCGAAAAACTATAGATGTGATCTAAAAATTTTTTTGCGTTAGGGCTTGGGTCGTTGGCACCTACACACAACACACACATACACACACCATAAACACAACATCACCACACACCACACATGCAACATACAATTTATTAAGCTTAACGTCAATAAAGTTTTCTTAACATTCAATATCAAGCTAACATTAGCATTCTCTCTCACATATTGAACTTAAAAAATATTAATGTAACATAATACGTATATATAATTCATAGGAGATATTACAATACTTTTTACTCTATTTATAATTATAAATATTATTATATATAAATATATAATATATATATTATTCTAATTTATAATACAGATTAAAATTAAATAATATAAAAACATGTTTAATTAGTAAAAAATAATATTTATATAAAAAATATGCATATAAAGTAAAAATATGTAACATAATAGAAACTTTATTTGATTAAAATAACGAGTCCAAATAATATGAATACAATATTAAAATTAATAATATAAGATACAATATATATTCATATATTATTATATATATATAGTACAGTACAAATAATATTTATATATATAATAAGTATAAATGTGATGTTAGGAAATTATAAATAAACATGGTAATAATTGTAAAAAATATTAATAACTATTTCAAATTAAAATATACAATAGAAATTATAAAAACGGTAAAAAATCGAGCATTAAATGGTAGAACATATCCGAAGTTATATAGCATTCATTTATTAGGGAAAATTAAATATATATACATATAACATATAATATATACTTCAATAATATATTAATATATAAAATATATAATACAGTAGAAAAGAAATCATGTGTAACTAGAGAACGGCAACACCTAAAGTAAAAAAAATTGTAATTGAAATTCAATTAAAAAGGTTTTTTTTTATTTTTATATGTATCAGATAAATATTAGCAAGACCAGGGGATAAGAAACAGAGAGCCACCGACAAGCAGTTTTGCGATTTTTCAGTTTGTGTATTTTTAAGTAATATTTAATTAATTAAATTTCTTTAAATACATGCCTTTAACTAAAAATAAACCGATAACTCTCGTGGACACGGGAGCCTTTCCTCTTCCGTCGGCTCGGAGCCCTAAATGGGAAAATAAAAAAAATTACTATATTTTTTCTGAATAAATGAAAAAAGTGTGATCACTACTAGGTTCAATATATTTGAATTTATCTAAATAAGTTTTTGAAAGTATATAATCTATATTTATACTAGCACTAATATATATTATAATATAAGTATTATATTTATATGATATATATATAAAATATTAGATTATATATATATATATTATGATTATAGTATATATTATAATTATATTATATATATATATGTATATATAATAATTATATTTAATATATTATATTATAATGAAGAGAAAGAGGAGAGAGAAGAGAGAAGAGATAAGAGAGAAGAGAGAGAGGATGAAACAGGTAGAAGAAGAGAGAGAGAGAGGAGTAGAGTGAGAGAGAGTAGAAGATTAGATAGAGAGAGCTATAGAGAGAGAGAGAGAGAACGACCATGAAACATTTGTAGAAAATTGACACATAAATATGTACTTGGATATTGCGTATAGCTATGTGATAAATTATTTTTTTATATAATGTTAAGATTACTTGGGATTAACGAAGGAGTATGAATAAGAGAACATGTATCAATATTCTAGTAAACCCAACGGGAAATGAATTTTCAATTTCTTATTTTTTAATGTTGATTTGTCTGATAACTTAAAATTATTTATTCAGGAGATTGGACCGGAAGAGTGATAAATTTAGAATGAGAGGGAAAAATTGTAATGGTGCTTTCACTGAAAGCGCTATATAACTTACAAACACCAGAATGCCAGGCTTGTCGATCATCAGACTGCTATGAAGTGTGATACAAAGATATAGGTGAAGAAATTAGTGTATAGTACATAGGCTGAGTTACAATGGATGTTGAGTCTTATTAAGTATCAAAAATAGCCATTCAGAATGTAAATGACTTTGAGGCAACTACATAATGATGTGCTATTATCAGATAAGTTCGTTAAGATCAGTTCAATCAGTGGTATTTTAATCCAGCGAGTACCTAGCTATAAACAAAATTGAACAGAACAAACATAAAAGTCGAGATTTGCCTATGTCTACAGGAGCATTAGCGCAGAAGACATGAAGTTTTGAGAACTCAGGGTGTTTATGTTAGCATGAGAACAACTTATTTCACTACGTAGATTGCACGTGTCACACGCATATGTATTGGCGACTAATTAATGTCACTATCAACCGTGCAATCATATGAAGAAGCCAAGAAGTGGCGAGGACAGTCAAACGATTGATGGAGTAATATTTTTCTAGAGAGATCACGTAGCATAATGATGATTCACATCCTCAATATATCTAAAATTTGGAAGAGTTTTCTTAACAAATACAGAGATAAGATCTGTTTTCCAGACATTAGAGATTTTATATGTCTGGACAATGCCTATACAAAGTCGAAGGTTACCAATGTTGAATAAATTAAACAGAAAAATTCAACTCTACTTTGCAAGTGTGGATGTGATAAAACCATTGGACTATTGGGAGTGTAATTTGTTGAAGACTGGATTCCCAGGGAAAAGAAAAGATTAGCTTGTGATTTTCCTCCCTTTATCTCCTACTCTTGGCACTCGACCTTGGAAAACTGTATTTACCAAAATGATACGGTCTGTTACAATTGTTGATATGGGATGATTAAAGGCATATAAATATATTAAAAAATATAATAATAATATTATAATAACTATTATTATATATATATTATACGTAGAGTAACAATTAATATCTATATTATATTTATATTCATAACTATAGAATGTAATGTATATACTATAATATATATAATATATTATATATTATATAGTATAATTAACAACCGACTTCTGATATTACTCATATATTTAATCAGTACCTTGAATTATGACTGATTTTAATGATCAGAAGACAACTTAACCAGTACAGAAAATAAATTACATATTAGGAATCAGCAAAAAAATAAATTACAGAATGTAAACAAATATAAAACGCTTGACTTAGAAATTATTTTGAACTTGCAATTTTCAAATATTGGCGCTTCGAGCCGGATGTAGGGGGACTGATAGGTGAACGAATACCCCGTGACCACTAGGGCGAGAACCCAAGATACAGACTAATCTTAAATGCGGTTATACTCTTCGTAAAGGTGTTCGTTTGTTTTATAACATTTAACTGACTTTATACTATTAAATATAATACTGGAGAAACTGAGCAACTAGAGCCCTATTAGAAAATTTTTTTTTTCAGCTTAATGATGATGAGTAAAGTTTCAGAGTTCCAATATTTTGGTTTTTCTGTTAGTGTCATGTTATACTTTTTGAGATATATCTGCGCCCCTAATCTGGAAGATTTACCCCATAAATAATATTTTTCTCATAAGCTTTTAGTTTTTTAACTTATATAGTACAGTATTATATAATGTTAATTAAACTATATATTATATTATTTATTATAGTATAGTTTATATATATATTATATAATTTATATAAGGATTAAGGTTATAAATTGAGCATCGAATCATGGTAGTCCATGAGAGGAACGGAGAAGGCAACATCAGTATAGAACATAATATATTAAACTTTTGGAATCAAAGTGGATAAAATTACTAAGGAGGGTTTTATTTTTTATTTTATTTTATATTTTCTTTGGCTTATTTTGTCAACTGATTCGGTAAAATAAACTTTACAAAAATGTTTTGTTACCTAAATTAAATGTGGGTCGAGACGATTAGGGGACATAAAGGGGGAACGAACGTCCCCGTGTTCCACCGGTGAAGCGAATATAGCCCCATACCCGTGCCTGTTTGCTTTTTACCCTATGGTTATTAACATTTATCTTAAAAAAAGAAATTTTCATTTCCCCTTTACACCTTAGTATTATTTTAACTAAAAGATACCTATAGGGTAAACGTAAAAGATGAGGAACGGTCTCTCGCTCCCGGTGGACGACGGGGGGCACTTTTGTCCCCCTCTTGTTCAACACTAAATAGAATAATTTTACGTCACTTTATCCTTAGTATTTTTTAACTAAGGAATACCCAGAAGGTACCGCAAGATGACAAGTGAAGTCGGGTTCTTCGGCCTTCCGGGAAGACAGGGTAAAGAATATTTGAGCACATAACCGAGAGGTCATCTCGGACCTCTAGATGGTATTTGGTAATTTGGTGTCGCAGGAGGGCTCCTCGCGCCCTCCACACTAGGTTGTGAAAAACGTCCCCTTCGTTCCGCGTTGGCTTCGAGCCAACTATATATAGGTTGTTATGATTGAATCTGCTTGTATGTAAGAATTTTTTTAATCGTTTTTTGTAATAAGTCTTTAATAGCTGAATTTAGAAAAATGTATGGTTTTTTTGCATACAGCGTTGTACTTTTCGAGATATTTCTCATTTAAAAGAACAAGATATACTATTTAACATATGTGATTAAAACATTATTTAAAATATTTCGAACTTTATGCATCATGTCTCACTGAATTCATTGTAATATCATATTAGTATCAATTATATTGAAAAAAGCAAAAAAATCAAAAATGACGGAGTCTTAAAAACACCGAGACTCTTATATTTATATATATATAATATAGTATATATATATAATATATATTAATAATATATATAGTATTAATATTTTATATAATAATATTATATAATAATATTATATAATAATATATATATAATATAATAATATTATAAATAAAATAATGAGGATAGAGATAGGCTGTAATTGATTATGTTACATTACTATAGTGTATAGTGAAATATATATGATAAACATAGTATGTAGATTATAGGTAGTATTATATATATATAAGTTATATATGATATAAAAAATCATATTATATTATATTAATATATTATATAAGTATGTATAATAGAAGTCTCTGTATAATTATTAGGATTATAATTATAATAAACAATATATATATTAGTATATATATAAGTTAATATATATATAAAAAATAAATTTATAATATAATATATAAATATATATATTAAGTATATATATATATATTATATTATACTATATATTAATATATATAGGATATATAGTATAGTTATTAGTTATAATATAATAATATAGCTGATTTAGTATTAATGATATATTTTAGTATTATATTATATATATATATTATATATTAATATATATAATTATAATATATATTATGTATACATTAATATTTATATTAATAAGATGACTATCTATCTATAATATGGATCTGTATATATCATTTATACTATTATATATATATATTATGACTCTATATATATAAATATTTATAATATTATCATATATGCCTAATATATATATAATATATATATCATTATATAATCTATATATATATATATAATTTATATAATAATATAATATATATATATATATTATATATAATATTATATATATATTAATATATAGTTTCTATTATTTTACGTATAAATAGTATACATGATCTATATATAGATACTTAATATCTCTTTCTTTTATTTTAATATATCTAACAATAATATATATTACTGTTATATATTAATTATAATTAATATATATATATATAATAATATGAATTTTAATATTATATAGTAGTATATATATATATTATATATGTATACTATAAATATATGTATATTTTAATCATATATATATGTCTACGATAGATAAAATTTTAAACTAATTATATTTAATCTATAAATTACTATTGATTATACTTTCTATACTATATTATAATTATATACTATATAACATATTTTACTTTAATATATTATATAATATTAATATTATATAACAACATATACTATATTAATATTATATTGTATATATTAATATTAATTTCAAATATTTTACCCACTTAATGCGGTCACTATTATAAGTTGATTTCCAAAGGTAAATGAAATTTACCTTCTTCTCTTTTTAATGTTGTCCTGTATTATCAGGGAGGGAATCTTGCAATTAAAAAAATTTTGAACTTAATAATATACGACCATGTTATTGTATGTATCCCTTTACAAACGAGGTGGTAACTGGTGATGTATCTCTTATTATTTTGATTGACTGTACCAAAATGGAATGTAATAATTTTCATCTAGTAGCGATTTTATCAATCCTTGAGACTGAGAACCTACTTTTTATGCGTACTTTCCCATATGTAATTTATCAAAGTCTAAATTACGGCCTGTGTACCTACATGTTAAGGTTAATGTATAGTAATTTTCATTTAAGTTGTTTGGTGAGTGACTGTCTTTTATACTAATAATCCAATAGAAGAATCCACAGAGTCACTTTCTTCATCTTAATAAGATATATTGATTTATTTACAG
This sequence comes from Trachelipus rathkii, assembly GCA_015478945.1. NCBI lineage: Eukaryota > Metazoa > Arthropoda > Malacostraca > Isopoda > Trachelipodidae > Trachelipus > Trachelipus rathkii. The sequence continues at coordinate 20,553 of JABUQX010054756.1, forward strand.
GTTGCCCTAAGCTTTAGAGGGGTATACATCACTGATGCACATAATTCACTCATACATATGATATAATATATATTATTATTATTAGTTATAACATTATACTAATAATTATTAAATTATATATATTATATTTAATATATAATTATTTATTATATATTATATATATTATATTTATAATATTATATATATATATATATATATATTATTATTATTATATTATATATTAATAATATTAATATGATATATAAGAATTTATAATTAATTAATAATATATATATATTATATATTATTATATATTAATTACTTATATATATTTATATAGTAATATATGATTATATAATTGTGAAACTAAAAGTTACCTCGATCATAATCGCAATAACTAAGTATAGTGTTCAAAGAAAAACTGATAACAATATTATGGTAAAAAAAGGTGTGTAATTGTATTGGAAAATGTAAAAAAAATGTTTTTATTTTTTTTTTTATTTTCTAAAACTAAGATAGCTTACATAGAAACTAAATTAAATTCTGAGACTAGGTAACAAATTGAGATTAACATATATAAAAATGAAATTATTCAGTTTTTAAGTTTTTTTTTAACTAAAAGAATACATCACAAGGTAAAATGCACAGATCAAAGAGTGGGGTTTTACGGCCTCGTACTGGGGGTACGACGGGGGGAACTTCATTTCGTCCCCTCTGTCCACCTGTGGCTCGATTGCCCCTAAAATTCTATCATACCTGTATTCCAAATAATTTTATAGTTTAAAATATTTTTTTTCCAAACAAATCTTAACACGCTGAAGTCAAATTATATGTTATTAAGTGTACTATTATACTATAATAGTAATATTTGTATATTTTTAAAAATAAAAATAGCACTTGTATTTTTATTTTCACCATAAAGGGTTAAATAATGTCTTATAAATGTACAAGTAGTTTCTACACCCGGTTTTTTAAGTGATCATTACGATCCATCAAAAAAAACGGTAAATCTTAGTCTGGCTTATGTAATATATATATTTAATTATATATATATAATATATAGTATATATATTAATTATATATTATTATAATATATAATATTATATTATAATATATATATATATATATATTATATTTAAAAATATAATATTAATATATAAATATATATATATTATGTATAATATATATGATGATATATGGTCAACCTCCCGAAAGCATTATGCATATAACTAAAATTACTTTACCTATTCAATATATAAGATTTATTTAGGAAGATTTTATGAGATTAAAAACAAATAACCTTTTGAAATTCAAATTAGTTAAAAATGTTGGATTAAACTATTGTATGATATTACCGTGAGTTATTCTGAGAGAATTACGAAGAATTACTCGAGTAAAAGAGTGAGTACGCAAAGGTCCAAAATGTTATTTTTTCTTTTTTAACTAAAGATATCACGGGTAAAAAAGATATAATGGACAGGTCGGGGTCTTCGGCCTATAGCGTGTGATCTATACGGGGTTGCTATTTCTGTCCCGTCTAGTGTTCGTTAGGCTCGAATACCCTAAAGTGATATGAATAAGAAAAGAAATAAAAATCTCCAAGCGTTAATGAAAAATACTATTTGAAAGCTCTTGTCCTCTAGTTGAATTTATGTCAGGGTTATAAGGTCAACCACATTCGTATCGCTGCAGATCTAAGAATAGATAACATATAGTATTTAATGTGTTTATTAAAATTATTAGAATAACTAAATTTTTTTTTTAGTTTCATCGAAGAAATGCTTGCTAAAATCAAAAAATGTTATTTTTTTCGTCATAGCTGTTATATATTTAGGTCATGCAGATTGCTTTCAGGGAGGTCGGTATTATATAATATTATTATATATTATAATAATATATATATATAATATAATATGTATAATATATATATTATATATATATATATTATTATATATAATTATATTATATTATATATATATTTATATTATGTAATAATATATATATAAATTAATTATATCATATCTATACTAATAATTAATTTAATTATTAATAAGTGATAATTATTTTATATTATTTAGATACTATAAGTATATATTAATATATTAATATAAAAGAACTTAGTTATACAAAAAAAAAGACCTTTTTTTTTGTTATATGATATATATATTATTAATTAAATATAGTAATATTATTATTAATAAATAGTTAGATTATATAATAAATATCATATAAAATATAATAATATATTATAATATTATATGAATAAATAAATAATTTAATATTAATATATACATATAAATAAATTAATATTAGAATATTTACCAAAAAGAATATATTATGGATTATAACATATTATAATATAATATAATAAGGTGAATATTATAATAATTATCTATTATTATATATTATATTCATATATATTAGTTTAAGATAATGATATATATCATTTCTCTTTTTTTTGTAATTTAACTATTATTTAATGTTCTATCTTTATGTTCTCCTTATTATAACTATAAGAATAATGACATGAATTTTATAATATTTTTATATTATATACATATTAATAATATTATTTTACTTATAATATATATTCATAATAATTATATTTACTAATTATATAATTATATATATATTAAATGTTAATATATAAATAAATTATGTATATATTAATATATATTATAATAAAATACTCGAAGATGAATATAAATTAAAAAGTTAAAGCGGAATAAATAATTATCTTTTATTCCAAATGAAAATATAATAATAATCATTATAGGTAGAGGATGGAGCTATGTAACTCCTCATAATTGGGCATAACTAACTTACTGTTGGGTAATTGTTAGCACTATGGACTATTAGCACATCCTATACACTCCGTTGGACCATCTGAGTGTGATTTTTAATTTAACTTATTTAGCTATAAATCTAACATCTGTCATTTAAATAGATTGTTTAGCATCAGTTTCTTAGATTTAGCGCTAGTCGTGAAATCCCTGTGGTGAGTAAGTGGCACCCGTTTGTATATACTCTCTTTTTCACTAATATATAGCTTACAAATTTCTCACGAATAAGATGTAAAAAATGAGCGAGGGATTATTGCCAGAGCAACTCTGTATTTATTTTTACGATTTATTAAGAGAAAAATGTTATTTTTTTCTTTTTATAGTACTTTATTATTTAGTGGAGTAATGAGCCGATGTGAAAGACTAAAAGGGGATCGTTTAAGTCTAACCTTATACCTCGTCCCTCAGGTTAGTGTAGGAAGGAATCTCCGACTCTGTTCTAATTATGGAGTTATTCTTTTATGTATTTTATACTTGGAATAATAATTCCTTTGTAATTATAAATAAATATAGGTAATAAAGTTCAAATCAATTTATTAGGCAACTATTATTGATTAGCTACTAAACTAGTAGTACATTACTAGAAGCTTACTTATTACGTTTATGAGTAGAAAAATACGGTATTTATCATTACTAGTTTTCGTCAATGAATTTTTTATACTCTCACTTGTGTTGTATTGATTATTATCTTTTATACAACTAATTGGTTCTATACTTGGATTGTTAAGAGTTTATAATAGGGTAATGTTCAATTTTCGCAAGTGGATTCATAACTTAGAGTTTATACGATATAGATTAAATATAATGTTTAATTAATTTATTATTTCTTCACATGTATGAAGTGAGGATAGATGTAGTATTATATGTTTTATAATTTCAAGTTGCTGATATTCATGGTGGTTTTGTAAGTTGAAATATATGTCATATGTAAGAGGACTCGTGATTACGCGGTTCAGAGTAGGCTATTCGATGGATGCTTAGGAGACTCTATATGCATCACTGACGATTGCATTACTATATTATCTATTAATATATTATTAATAATATATAATATATAAGTATTAATAATTATAATATATATATAAAATTTATAATATTATATAAATTAATATTATCTAATTGTTATAATATATTTATATATTATTATATTAAGTATATATATGTTTAAATAATATATTATATATTCATATTAATATTGATTATTGATATATATATATATTATATATATATTATATACTATATCTATATATTTTTAAATTTATAATAAAGTATATTATTAAATATATATAAATATACTATATTTATATAATAAAATATAAACTAATAATATTAATTTTAATAGTAATAAGTTTATATATTAAAATAATAAGTATATTATAATAATTATATGTCCAGTATATATATATATATAAATGACTATATATAGATTATAAGTAATTGATATCTAATTATCCTAGGCTTAAATGTACGGATTTTCATAACTATATAAACTAATAAAATTATAGGATTTTATCGGGCAAAGCATCTGCGTGGGTACAGAGGGCAACTAAACAAGCATATGAGAACTTGCGCTGAAGAACATATTGGATGGAACTTGTGGTTAAAGGAACTGAAATTTGGATATCATAGTGTTGACTTAAAAAAGAATACAATAAGATTCACATAGATACAGAAATATATGAATAGTAATCGAAGAAAGTCTTGAGCATCGTACTACAAGAAGGATTTCAAAAATTATGTACGAATGATTTGTATCAAAACAATAAACATATAAATAAATTAAACTAATTTAAAAATAGTTCTTATAATTTATTTATCAAAAATCTAATAAGCTCTCATAAATTATTATTAAATAGCTCAAAATTAACAAGTGTCTTGAAAATCATAAAAATAAACGATAGGTACCGACTTAAATCGGTAAATAACGAACTGCTAAAATTAGCAAAAAGTTAGATAAAAAGTAACTTGAATATAAATATTGCATAAAAATACTAAAAATAAAGAAAAAAATACGTTGAAAGCATCGATACCTGTATTACGGCAACTGACGGTCTCGTTCGTCTGCAATTATATTATGATATAAAATAATAATAATACTGTAAAAATTTTAATATAATAATTATTTGGAATTCAGGTACTGAATTTTAGGGCTCCGGAGCCCGAGGCTTGGGAGAGTGGGTACGAGAATCCCGTCGCAGGAATGGATTTATATTAACCGATTAAGAGACCAGAATCTTTGGCACTTTTCTAAGTTTGAATCTTGACCTGGGGTGATCATTTTAGTTAAAAAAATAGCAAATAAAATTTTTCTTTTCGTTGTAGATAATATACAACTCTTATTACCATTGTATCATACATTATGGTTATATATATAATATAATATATATTGATATTATTATACGATATATTATTCTATATTTAGTAAGCTAAACGTTATATAAATTCTTAGATTAGACTACTAATAATATAATATCCATATTATACACTACTCATAATTATTTAATTTAATTTAATATTTATGTTAATTAATCAGATATTATGATATACTATGTACTAAAAAGCTTGTCATAATTAATATGATCCAAAAAAGTATAATTATTCTTCTTTCTTCGGGGAATTTATCTGAATTCTATTTTGTAGAAGGAGGATTGAGATACATGCTATCGCATGTGACAAAAACTGGCAAGTCATCATTTCTAGAGAATGTAACATTATTAAGGTAAATTTAAAGTTTTATGTATATTAATAATTTACTATACGAATAAATATTTATATAATATTTATAAACATAGTATTTTTAGTATTTATATCGATAGATAATTGCTTTACATTTATCATATTTATAATGATTCAAAATATATATTAATTATTTAGTTATTCCCATTTATTATATGATAATTAATTATAATAAATTTATATTATAATTATAATTATATCCTATATATATATATATAGAGTAATATTATTGTTTATAGTAAAACATATCTCGTTCTGTACGACGTAAGTAAAAGTTAAACGGGACTCGAGGATCAAAAAAAATTTTGCTTCAAGCAAGTAACCTCTATTGATATAAACTAGAAATAATGTTTACGGTACGATGAGTGAAATAATTTTTATTTCTGAAACTTATGACCTGATGATTACCCTAACCTCAACCTACCCTAATTATAACTAAACCTAACTTAATTTACCTTTCAGTTATCCTCATTAGAAGCCTTAACATTCTGAATTTAAGTGCCTAACATAAAAAATTTACTCCTAACTCGAGTAATTTCGACCTCCTGAACAGTTTTTAAGAAGAAAAAAATTTCTATTTTCGACATCATATGAAATTATTTGTAATAGGTATGTACAATAGATGCTAATCAATATATGTAAATTTTTTTTAGTTAATGAATATTCATCCAGAGAAAAGCTGAATTGTGTGCATTAATATTATCTTTGTATATTTAATATTATTATATTAATATTATAATATTATAATATTATATAATATAATTTAAATATTAATATTAATTATATTATATATATTATATAATATTATTAATATATTTATTTATATAAATCACTAATATTTTTCATTAAAATTTATTATTACAAGGATTTTGGTAGATAGCACAAAAACTACTTTCCACACTCTGAACTCGCACCAAATGAGTACACCACTTAAAAGGCCAATTGTTAGGTCGAATCAAACTCCAATATATATATATAATATTAATATTATAATTATATTTATATAATTAATTATAATTTTATTTTAATTATATTAATATAATAATATATATAATTAATATATATATAATAATATAATTAAATATATTAAATATATATATTAATTATATTATATAATAATTAATATAATATATTATATTTATATCTATTAATATATTAAGTAATATATATATATTAATATATATATACTTTTATCGTGCTTATATTAATATTATAATAATATGATATATATAATTATATATGATTATTATAATCTCTAATATATATATATATATATTATTATATTAATATAATTAATAATCATATATATATATATTATTATTTATGTATATATATACTATATAATATTATATAATTACTTAAATTAACTATATATATTTATAATAATATATAATATATATATATATGACAACTGAAATATATAATATACTACTTGAGTTGATATTAGTGTGATTAAGCTTTATATTACAATAGGTGGTGTTATTATATCATTATAACATCTTAATATAAATTTTCTAGCACCTGTGAATAATAAATTCTAAATAATATGCTCATTAGAGTGATTATGCACTAATAGAAAGTGTTAAAGAGCTAAATTATCTATAAAGGTTTTATCTATGATATCAATGTTATATTATAGCTAAATTTATCATGCATGTATTATGTAATCTATCACGAGAAACAATGAAAACAACTTAAAATTGAAGATCTAACTTAATACATTCAAACTTAGATAATGGAGATGTAACACTATAGCGACGTACAACTATTAGACTTTTGGAGTTTGAGTACCGTCAATTATAATAATGCAAAAAGATAGTCGTTTGGCGTGAATAAGAGAGAAATCAGCCGATATTACTTAAATATAGCAGTCATATCAAGAATATTATATGAGAAATATCGTGAGATCTCTTAGATGAAAATTTCATTATATACATTCCACTATTATGTGTAGAGAGTTAAACAGATTAAATCAAATATATAATGATTCCTATCATGTATATCCATAAACCCTCATTATATCGGTTTGATAAGTGGAATATTAATAATATAACATAACATTAAATAACATTAGCAAAATACTATTAATCATATTAGGTTTAATCTATAATATAAATATTATATTTTACAATGGGTCTACAAGTATCATCCATCACCCACATGCTGAGCTACGAGGGCACACATATCATTTAACATCACAAGAAGTGGAAGACCCTGAAAATTACATAATTACCTTGATCAGAACGGATCAGCACCTTATATAACTCTACCTCCAGTCTGTGAGACCTAAGCAGTCAAATAAGTATATGTGATGCCTATAACAACGGTGATATCTGGATCAAGTCGATAAAGTTAATAGAGCGTAGCACTATATAATCTGAGTAGTGTAGATATTAATAAATCTATATGTATGAGATTAAAAATCTAGAATAAATCAAATGGCATATTCCCACTCAGTTAACAATGAAGATAGGTCTATGTATAGGCAACTAGAAAAGAGTGACAGCAGCTCACAAACAATCATTCTGCGGATCAAAATACTCCACCAGAATTCGTGGAGAGCAGAAGTAGCAAGCACCCTTGTGCTTCAGGGCAAGCATCGGTGCTATAATGGAGAGATAGTCAACTCCTCCGATGCTCAATTCTGCCGTCGTATACCTATTGAAAAGGGATAGAAGCGCACTACATCTAGAGATAAGAGGAAGGGTTGAAAAGATAGGGGAAAGTTTATTAAGTCTCTTTAACTTGACTCAATACTATCAATAAAGGGTGGAGCCGGTACCACCCCAAATTTGAGATCAGTACTCCATACAAAGGCGAATAAGTCCCTAAATAATAGAAGTACTGTCAAGAAAAATCCGCTACATGAGCTAAACTCCCAGCTTTCTTGACCTACACTAGCAACTACATAGAAACAATTCTTTTACACATTTTTGTATGTTTATTATGTTTAAGACCAAAAGAAATTATGATTCACAGGAGACTAGATCAGTCGAAGAATAGGAAAGTCAGAGGTGTTTTATGAGAGGAAGAGTTAGAGATGAGTTTTTTAAAGTAGATTTAGATTTTTAAAGGTTCATGACACCACTCAGGGAAATCTCATACATAATGCATTAATTAGAAACGGAAATACAGAAGACTAAAATGCAACTCTAATTTCCTCCTATAAGAAATCTTTGAAATGAGTTGTAAAGATTGAGAGTTAGATCTACTGAGATATAATAGGAACAGAGTTATGGAAGTACATAGCTGAAGAGATATCCGTGATGAACAAGTAGGAATAAAGTTTACAGATATAAAAGAACCCTTGACAGAACTACCGCAGTTTACAGTAAAGCTGGAAATTATATGGAGCGATCAGATAAGACTAGACAAGACATAAGTAAGCACAGAGAAGGAGAAAGCCCAAGAGAATGGAGCTTAGAGAGCAGTGACGCGTGCCAAACCCTGTCAAAGGCCCTGGATATGCACAGCGACACCTAGCACACTACCACCATTGAACACTAAGGACAAACTGACCATAAATATCAATGATTCAGATTAGTAAAGTATGTTATACCAGATTGAACCTCAAAACGACGAAAGCATAATACTGTGATTATTGATAAAGATTTAGTGTGAGCCAACTTGAACCACTATGAATATTCCAGGAAATTGAAGTTAAAAAGAGTTGTGAAGATTATTTGATTGAATGAGAGAGTATATGACATTTTTTAAAATCAAGCGGCTACTTTTTCAGGGTAAGGATTTGTCAATAGACGCTGCTTCACTCCAACTGTAGGAATAATTATAATATTTAAAGACTTATAAGAGTAGATGAATCGAGTGACAGCGCACATTCAGCTCGAAAGCAACACATTCTACAAATTAAACAGGGAGGTAATGCTAATGTCGGCCCACACATAGCCTTCCTGACATGAATTCATAGAATCAGTGATCACATAGTAGCAACAACGACTCTATTATTATAATTACAGTTAAGATTTCAAATATACCTTGAGATGTAAGGAGGAAGATATATGCCAGAATACAGTCCTGGGTAGAATAAATAAAAAAGGAGGTCCGAAAGAGATTGGCCTCGTTAAAAGAGAGTCTGGCAACGCAGCCGGAGTCAGAGCGAATAAGGGGATGGATAAGACAGAATTTACAAAATCTTGTTAATGACATTATATTATTTAGCAAGGTGCCAGTAATTTTTATATCATATGTGGAAAACTACAGCAATAGTTTCACCATCTTTCTTATATTAATATTGAACGAGCGTCTAGGCCTGCTAAATAATTAATCCCTAGGCGAATACGATTACTTGAGCAGTAATTAGTGGAGTTATAGTATGATTCATAGGAATTGTTTCTACATATGCCGATTAATCCAAAGATGTCTCTCTCTATAAATGCTAGAGTACATAGCATCCATGACAACATCAAATTTGGGGAGAGAAAAATATTTAGTTATTATGGGAAATAGATACGCTACTGCTCTCCCTCAGTGATGTTAACGTCCCACATCTAATTTTTCAGTCGGCGTCCGGATTGCGTTTGTTTGTCGGCTGACGAAACAAAATCTTCCCATCATCCGCTACTGCAAATATAAAAATTCAATATAAAAACAAACTAAAACATAATAATTATCTAAATTGTAATTAAGCCACCCGGAGGGAAAAGAACGTTAAACTCGCTCAATAATTACTATTTGGTCATGAAATGGAGGAGCTGCTGGAAACAAATGTATTATATTAATAAGAGCTATAAGAATTAGAGGTCAGAGTTACCAATAGATTAGAATATTGTGATGTAATTATATTTATAAGAGAAGTAATATTAGATGTATATAAATAAACATATATTTCTAAACGTATTTAGAAAATTGTATATGGAACCGATCTAGGAGATATTAGTTATTATGATTTCTATATAATAATAATATATTCCAGATCGTTGAGAATGTGAGTTTTTGTAGCCTCTTATACTACACTAGCTTCTAGTAGTAGTAGTGAGCAATAAACTATGAAGAGTAGGAGCACTTAACAGCTCTCCTTATAAGGATCTCAGCATAAATGGATGGAAAGAAGTAACCTATCTAATGAGAATGTGTCAATATAGGTCAAATAAACACGTTCATAAAAATCTGTTCCATATAGTGGACAGTATGCATGAAACTACAAAGTACAATGATAATAGTATGAGCGTTAATAAGATTTATTTTTGACTATATACGGAAAACATAAATAAAGGAAAGAAAAAAAAAAAAGAACAATGAAAATTATGAATCAAGATTTCTCGAGACGTGTTGACAGTATAATATTAATTAATATTTTAATATAGTGACACTACTCACCATTTAAGTCGGAAAATTATATGTATAAAGTTTTAATTATAGATACTATTAGTATTGATTATTAGAAATGTAAATCCTGGCTAAGCTCGGTACAACAGATAAATAAATATGTTAGTTGAGAAGCTAGAATAGAGAGATGCATATACCACATAAATTCATGATAAACACGAATACCACAGCGACTGGCCAAGATCCAATTATGAAATACCTATATTCTACGAGCCTCTAGCCAGCCCACCCACTATCCACTTCGACCAGATCATTAAATCAGCAGTCACAAAACAAACATCCTCAAGAACTTACTTGTACACATACAATACCATAATACATCTATCATATTAACTAATCAAACATTACAATCAGATATAAAATAAAATCATATATTACATAGAATATCAAGGCTAGACAGACACTTACAAAAGACAATTAATTATTAAAATAAGGCTTAATTAAAAGATATATTATACATATATAATAAGTACGAATTATATAAGATAATAATATATAATAAATAGATGGATTATATTATAATATAAAAATATTTACATATATATAGTATATAATAAAATAAATAATATAGATTATAATAAATATGAGTAATTATTATATATTTAATAATATTAATATAATAGTATTATTATATATAATATATAAATTAATTATCTTAAGGTTTATTTATTATGAGTGGAACATACCTGTAAAGGTAATTTTCATCTTATATTATTGGAAAAAAATAAAAAATTTATTTAATTTTAATGATATCGCAATATAAGAAATTTATACTAACAATAATCTTACTAAATAGATAGATCATATTTAATACTAATATAAATTAGATAGATAATAACTAATGAATACAGATAGTAATACAATATGTACCTTCACTATCGTTCACATTCTTTTGGGTTATAGACATGTTTATTTATATCGTGTAGTTGTAAAGTTCAGAATAATGATTATAGTATTTGGAGTATATAATAGAATAATTGATACCTAAACATTAGTCTAGCTTATTAAGCTTTATTTTACACATTAGTACTTAGTTCTATGCAAAGCAAAAGAGATTACAAAAGTTTATAAAAAAATATTCAGTAAGTAATTTTTACGAAAAATTAAAATTTTTAATTTTAATGCGCTTTACGAATCATTACTCTTGCTATACCTATAACCTAGACTACTATTCATTGAAATATGTGATAACTTATAAATTAAATGATATAATAATAATATAATATATATAAGTAGCTAATATAAAACTAATATATATATATTAACATATAATTTAAATTATATTATAATTTATATTTTACAATATTATTTGTACTATATAAATTCAGATATTAATATAATAAAATATTATATTATATGGATGTAATTGGTGAAGAATAATTTAGTACTTGTTAAGTCAGGTTACGTTAAATCAGGTTAAGTGGTTAGGTTAGTTAGTTTAATCTTAGGTATGTTAGTATATGATAGGTTTAGGATAGCTATGAGATTTCCCAAAAATTTAAATGAATTTACCTGAATTATCTGAAAAACATACATTAATTATTGTATTTTACACAAATTGTTAAGCAGTCTATTTATAAAAGCGTATATATTAATATGTTTTATAAAATATTATTTATATATACATTTTAATATAATATAATATAATATATACTTTAAATATATAGTATATTATTATATATATATAAATACATAAATTAATATCATTTATATATGAATATTATAATTAAAAGAAATAATAATCATATTAATTTAATATTACATAATATATAATTAGGATACATAGGCTATAATTGTGGAATCAATTATAGTATTATATTATTTTTATTCTCTATTAGCGTTATAACCCTAGATCATTTCTATATGGATAGATAAAGTTTCTGTTAGATAGATTTGAGAGAGAAAGATAAAGGTTTAGGTCAGTTTGGCCTGGTAACTTAAGTGTAAATCAATAAAGGTAGAGCTATATCAGTATTATCTATTTTATTATTTTATAATACTTGCCTATATATGCTTTGAGATTAGGTCATCTATAGATTATTATGTTACTAGGTATCTATGTAACGTAAAAGCTTAGTAATCATATTTATAATAAAATATTAATGATATTTGAAGAATATATTATAATATAATATATATAGGTCTTATAAAATTAAATTTCCTACTAGGATTATATCTCATAGAATAACTTAGATATATATAACGGATCGTTATAATAATATTATAATATGTAACATATTAATTAATTATGGCTATTCTTTATATTTAATATAATGAGTAGTTGTGCATAGAGAGAAGATATACTTAATAGATATAATATAATAATCCAAACTACTCGATCCATTATAATCGAATATATTCGAATACGAGATATACGATATAGAGAATCGAACACCCAACAATTAGCTAGAAAAGGACTTTATATAAATAGACTGTCGACGTAAAATTACCAACACACACATCAACACTACATAATATTATTTAAATATAAATATTAATTATTGAATAATAAATGTATATATATTAATATATACTAATATATATAAATAATCATAATAATAATAAAATAACTTAATTAATTAATTAGAATATATATGATATAAATGAGAATTTATTATAATAAAAATTTATCTTTCTCTCTGGTAACCTATTATTCAGAGAGACAAGGAAATATCAACAATTGAAAAATACGGAGGCTTATAGAATATAACAATAACTTAAATAGGTAAAACATGACTCTAATCGTCTCTATTTTAAAGCAAACACTGCAAGACCCATTCTTCTGTCAATCTATATGAATTCAATGTGAAATGCTACCAATTTTGACACGCTCGTTGTAATATAGTGACATCTTATATAATTTAGACTAAATTCTATTAAGCACGAAATTAAAAAAATTTCATTTCATAATCGGCTCCCGCTATCTTTCGGCAAAAATTATGAATAGTATAACACTTATCTACAAAGCTCAACAAACCCATTTATTAATTCAAATGTCAATAATTCAGCTTGGCAAATAAATAAACAATTAATTATGAAAGCATAAATCCTATGAAAATCAATCGGAAACGTAATATATAGATCCGCGATTTCTACCAATGTTCGCCAAGCGATATAATTAAGCTATTATAATATATATAATAATATATATTTAAGATAAATAAAATTCAATATATATATTATTGATGTACTTATAATATATTATATATAATATATATATAATATATTATGAAATATATGACTACATTAAATCACAGATATTATATATATAATAGTATTTGCTGTGTGCTCTTACATTTTTTTTTCCTTCCCCTTCAGACAAGTAAGAAGGATGAATTGCATTATTCCCAACATGCTCCAAAAAAGCTAGAATTGCCCACAAACAAACATTAATTAATATATAAGAACATTAATAATTATACAAATTATTAAATTTTTAAAAGAAAAGAAATATAAATTGTGAAAAATTTTTTTTAAAGAGGTTAAACCAAATATATTTATAATTCATTTTGATAAATTATTAACTGCAAAATTAAAGCAAGAAAAAAAGTAAAACGCTCAACTTCAAAAATAAAAGTCACATCTGTTGCTCTATTTGGAAATGAAAATAATTTGATTCTCAAAAAAATTCATCTTTGATTGGAAAAGCTTACAGTATATTAATTATTAAATATAATAAAGGACAAAACGTGGCTCCATTACTCTTTAAACAATGAAAAACCTCTCATTATTTTCAAAACCTAACGACGTTCTAATTTATAACGTGACTATACTTTTTAATTACAATAAGATATGAATATTACTTAAAAAGTGAATTTCCCTTATCATAGAAACCAATACTATAATGAACTTATATTATTCATTTCATATCATTGCTATGCCATTTCCATAGCCAAGAAGATGATAGAAGACAATTGGACTGAAATGTTATTGTGCCTATTAAAACCACAGAATAACAAGCAACAAGAAAATAATGAGCTATTCAAATTCAGAAACTCCTTATAAACAAACAGCTAAATGCAAATGGAAAACATTTTTCCGATGTGTCCATATAAATGTCCTCATATAAATAAATGCTATTATCTATCTGACCTTTTAATTTATTACCTTTTTTAACACTGGATAATAAAAGTAAATATGATGGTTTCATAACCTTAAATGAGTGATGATGTCCCCTCATGAGTGAAGGGTGAGTGAACAGAAAAGCAACAGAGTGCACAACAAAGAATAAATTAGGAACGAAACTAATAAATGTAGAGAAGAGGAGAGAGATGAGGAAGAAGTCTCATATAACGGAGCACATGACCGGTAGCCGGAGCTGAGAGAGAAAGTGGAATGGACAGACATGAAAACTGGCTCAATACTCGTATAGTGATTCGTTTTAATATATTTCAAAGAGATTTCTTTCGTAACCCAAATGATTGAGTACTTACCCTTGGAGTTATGAAAAAAGACACAGATTCAAGACAAAAACAGGACGTACAAAGAGAAAAATGAGTTCGAAAGGACAAAAAGTCCACATTTAAGGAGGAGAGATAAGCCGTAAACTGTAGTTGCTGACGGGACCAAGACGGGGATTCAACTGGAAATCTGGCTCCATTCCAAACGAGCATTCTTCGTCACTTAAATAGATAAAGGTAAAGTAATAATACATAACTATATTGTATGGACAAAAACCTTATGGATTAGCATAAAATATTGATAACAAACACCATTAAGTTGTGCCCCAAATATAATAAACTTTACACAAGAGAACTTAGTAACCCTCATAATTGCATATTGACTGAGTATTTCAGCCTGATATGATTTACCCAGTCCCGAACTCTGCCAATTTTAACGGACTTACCTATTATTTTTATTTCTTTATATTTCTTATTCGATATTTATATTATAAATATAGTCTATGATATCATAAGTGGCATTTCATATTTAATTATCATTATGACAAAATTTTTTTTTTTTTTTTTTAAATATATTGCTTCTTTGTTGTACTGACTGTTGCTCTACACCAAACCACATCAACAAATTCCTACAGCCACATCTACCTCTACTGATGCAACAATCCAATCTATCACAAAGCTTGTAGCTCGATTTGACTAATTATTAGGTATGCATCGGGGATAGCGGTCCTATTACCAGCGAACGGGACGTTCAGCCATTACGTTAGATGCGGTAACCTCTAATGATTTATGTTTCTTACCCCTCTCCAAAATCCTACTATAAGACATTCAACAGGTAGAACGTTCAAAATGAATTCTGTAGTTATTTCACACCAGCCAGAGAGCCACCAATTGTGACTACAGAGGCATTCAATAGGTTCATCTTCGGAAATGGGAATACAAAAACATAAACTTCAAAGGTTAGAGAATCGTAATCCTAAATATAATAGGCATAGTTTCTTTATATTGTACATATCTAAACGGAGCAAGTTTCATAACGTAGCTCATCAAGGGGGTTAAGGGATCCGCCCAAACTAAATGACTTAGAGAAGCTAATTGAATTATAGTAATATATAGGCAGAATATATGCAATATGGTAATCTAATAACTTCGGCAATAAACATACGCGGATCATAAAAGGGGAGCAATGTTAATTTGAGACAAAACAATATAAATAGGCAAAGAGTCCTAATAACTCACTATTTGTAAAATCAATAATATGATTCTTTTGGTGGGGATTAAGACCCAAAATGATTTGAAGGCCTCCTGAAAAAAAAAGAAGATTCAACACAGAAGGTGTAGTAAGAAGAAGAAAACAAAAAATAAAAGCATGAATATATAGCTTCGTAAAGTATAATCAAATGACTAAGGATTTGCGATACGTGATCGAGTGAGTGTTCGATTACTAACAACATGCACAAACTACGTTACATTATACGTTTTCAATGAATGATACCTGATTATTTCAAATGATCTCATATACTTCCAACTTATTCATAGTCTTTCCAATTCGGGGGTAAATACAACTATGACATAACTCTGGAGCCTAATTTTCCTATTGGTTTAAGGATATGAGATACCCGCTCCTAACTGACCCGCCAATTCCATCCCAGGCTTCAATTGCTCAAGATGGTGTGTATTAACACAGCACTTTAAATTCATTATCCCACATTCTTACTCGCAACTATGTTTCGTAAACCTGGTGAGAAATAATTCTACAAGAAAATTGTAAAAGAGAAAGAACTCCATAAACGAGAAGCGGAAGAGAAGAAGAGAGAGGAAAGAGAGAAAAAGAGAGAGACAAAGAGAGAAGAAGAGGAGAGAGAGAGGAAGATAGAGGAGAGGAGAGAGAGAAGAGTGAAAGAGGAAGAGAGAAAGAGAGCGATAGATAGATAGATAAAAAAGAGAGAGAGAGAGGAGAGCAGAATTCAAGAAGAAGAGAGAGAATAGAGAGAAGAGAAATAAATAGTAAGAAGAGGAGAGAGCTGAAAGATTTAATGAATAAATACCCTGATTGCATATAATATTATTAATTTTTAAAAGATGAAAACTATTACACAAATAATAAAACAATACTTATTTAACTATATAGTAAGAAATAATTTTAATTAATAAAATGAAAATAAAATAATAATTTCACTTCAATATAAAAAAAAAATTTAAAAAGAAACAATAAACTTTTTAATATTAAAATAAAAAGATTAAAACACGGAAAATATTAAAAACAAACTTCAAGGATATCTTTATATTATATTATTATTCCATATTCAGTACTTTTTTATTATTACCTTTTATCATTTCGAGAAACGTCCTCATTCGTCTAAATATTCGTCTAAAGGATAGACACGATTACATCACCCTATGCGTAGACGTAAGTCCTGGCAAATACACACATAGCTGAATACCCACACCCTCTACAGCTGAATCAGCTTAAGACTTTTCGGTCCTTAGGGTATGTAAAAAACACTTTTCTGTACATACTCTAAGGAGTAAGTCTGGTTTTTCGCAAATATAACATAGTGAGCCCTACTCACACTCTAATCGAAACGGCATTAAGAGCATTTCATCCTTAACGAAAGGCAAAACAGTTTCCACTCACTTTCAAAACCAATTTTCGATTTTCATCATTTCAGAACTCAGCTAATCTTATGCTGCGAGAACAATAATGACTGAGATAATCAGTCTTAACTTAGTTTTGAAAGTGTTATTCGTGAATTATAAAGAGAAAAAACCATTAAAACAGCAACAGGTCCAGACTCAATCTCAAATAAAAAACACAAAGAAAATAGTAAGATTTGATATTATAATTATGATTTTTACTATTATATAAAATAGAAGAAACTTATTAAATAATTCATGAAAGTCCTTACAGACTATGGTAATCAAAAACTCTTGTGCATGATAAAGGAAGCCTGTTTCGGAGGCGCATGCTTGGGTCCTTGGGGTGCTACGAAACGTCACTTAAGCAGGGATTCCGTCCCATTTTTTCCGTGACAATGAAACGACGTGCTTCAGATTTATAGATCAATTTATCTTTCTATAATAAAAATTCCGGATCGTGCGCACTCAGAAATCGCGTGATGAAATATTGTTGTTGGCACTACAGACTGAAGAGCATGATTAACGTCTATCAAATAATATGATTTTTAAATTTTGCTTCAAAGATTTCTTTTTACGTATGAAAAATCTTTTTTATTAGAACAAAAAAGAAAAAAGATTGTTGATTAATTGATTTGTAAAATTATAATTTCTATTATTTCATGTACATAATAAATAAAGTAATTAACAATTATTTCTTTAGGCAAAGAAAAAAAAGAATAGTCTATATATATTAATTTATATAGTTTTAAATATCTTAGTTATTTACGCTCGCCATTTTCCACCTGATGATATACAATATATATATAT
>JABUQX010054757.1:0-23799 GCA_015478945.1 Trachelipus rathkii
GAAATGCCTATTGGCGGTCAAACATAAGTCTAAAGCCTATTAAGAGATGAGTACAAACAACAACGTACAATAGATATTTTTATAACTAATTTAGATTACTAATTGTGTGTGTGTGTTGTGAAGTTTATGTCATTGTTGTGTGGAGTGCCTTAGTAGGTTCTTTTGTTGTGTCTTGACGCCTAACAATCTATTTTATTGGGACTAGATGTCCTAAAATTGTCCATAATTGAATAGCGACAATAATACAATGCATATAGTCGAGAATCTATTGGCATGGGTACATCATTAAGTCTAAGTGCCATTAGCTGAATACAAACATAAGTCCATTTTTTTTAAGTTTCATTTGATAGGTCGTAAGACAGGAAACGTTCTGTTACGACGAACGATCACAAAAAACGACCAATCCTCATAATTTATGGCGATCCAGCGCAATACACACTTATCATAAGAAATGTTGCAATATTCAATTAAAAATTACTTGGGCTCACTTACTGCCCTAGATACAAAATCTCATATCCAAGCAAAACCCATTAAAATTGATACATAAAACTTCGCTTAAAACCTCAATATAATAATAAAATAATAATAAAAAAATAATAAATAATTAAAACCAATGTGCAAAAATTTTCTGTATTTGATTTGTACGAATACGGTAAAGAATTATATGGAGGTGTTTTGACCAAGGATGATTCTTCTTGGAACTGAACGTCCAGAGAGACATCATGACATGTGACATGTGACATGTTACATGTGACATTTCTGCCTTTAATATGTCCCTTCTGAATAGCAAATGAGTAAAATAATGTACAGCATTTTGACTTGAATTGCTGCTAAATAACATTTTTTTCAGTTGTAAAAATATTAAGAATACTGTGAATCCTTTTATTATAAGGTGGGGACGGTTCAAATTGGCAAACTTCAGTAACAGACTAAGAAAAGAAATGCTCAGATGGTATAAACATCACTGTGATCCACCGTTTACAAAGTTGAAGCAGGTATGGTAAATAGTGTTTAAAAATTATATTATGTATAATATATAAATACCTGATAGTCAAATGATAAAATTAAACTTTAAATCTTAACCAGTAAGTTATAAAAAAATTATATTTTCATTTATTGCAGTTTGGCAAAGTTATGTAAACCATTAACATACTTCTTTAACATGCACCTACGTTTCCTATCTCTGATTACTTCACCTGTAGATTAAGTTAGAAGTACAGGTAATAATCAATTGTTATTAGCTAAACTTGTATTACGAAGAGCCACATGGAAATAATTTTATTTTTTCTTTCAATTCATTCTCAGAGAGGCTCTAACCGATGGACACCAATATGGCATTGAGTAAGCTTAATAACTGCACACCTCGACGAGAGAGCAAAAACCCATACGATTTTGAATTCTATACCAAATATATTAGGTCAACGAGGAACATCGATTAATAACAGTGCTATTGTCACGTAATTTTTTGGGACATCATCCATACATTAAAAAATGAGAGTAAAACTGAACTACAATAATAAACGTCACGCAATTATGGAAGATACGTCAGCTTAGTCTAATGTTTTTTAGATACATACGTATTATATTTCTTGGTAATAATTGAGTTGTAGCCCATCTCGAGAGAACATAGAAATCTAGTCCAACAATGGCTGACAAAATAAATAAGAAATACACTAATGAGCATAATTACATGGATAATAATAATAAAAATACTATAATAGAATAATAGGATAATAATAATAATATCAATAATAAAATGACATAAAAAAAAAAAATAGAAGAAGCCGACGCCAATAACACTTAAGTATAACAGTAAAATACTAGATAAACAATTAGGACTAAGTAGACAGACAGGACTAACAAAAAAGGTACCTATACAATAAAACAATACAATAACTAATGAACAAAGAACTATCAGAATAGTAGACAACAATTTGTAAAATGGTAGTTAAAAATGAGAATTACAATCAATAATTAAACATATACTAATAAAATAAATAACACAACTACTAATAATAAAACATTAAATTATTAAAAATATCAAAACATAAATAAACTAGAAATTATTCATAATGAATAATATACATAATAATATAATAAGATACTACTTAATATAATAAAATCTATAATAATATCATAATTATATAATATAATTTAATAAAAAAATTATAAGGATTAGAAAACATAGATGTATGAATATTTTAAACTATATCTACACTACATTATAAAAAGTTAGTTAAACGTGATCATATTAATATAATGTTATACTATTTATCATATATATATTAATCTACATAATAATACATATTAATATAACTATATTAATAATATATATATAATAAAATATAATATATTAATATACTTTTTTCCGCCAAAAAGTAGGTTATCTAGGTACAGTCGAGTATGACAGTGAATGGTTTCTCGTATTCTTTCAATTATATTGTTGTACTTGCAGCAATCCATTGGAGCAGTTAATTTAGGAATCTTTGCGTAACCTTAAGGAGTTAGAGTTAGCGCGAAAAATAGTTGAACAACGTGCTGGTAAGTTGCGAGAAGACCTTTAAAAAAAATTAAATAAAGTAGGTATTCTGTAGTATAAGACATATCTTGATCTAAAACGGAAAAGAAGCGAGAAAAAAAACTCTAATTCCCTTTATTTTATTTTTGAGGATTAAATGTGTATTAAACTTGTATTTGATGCACTTATAAAGAGGCGAGGGTTTAACAACCATAGTCCTATATTATCCTTATTCATAAAATGGAACCTCGTACAATAGGAAATGTTCGCTTTTCACTGTAGGTTAGTTTAGCTCTAAGGAGTTAATGTAGATCTGGACTGCATAATAATCTTTATTAGACAGGACAGTATAAGGACATAACCTATTACCTCCAGCGTATTACTATTATTAGATTACTGACTGATGAAGATACATGCTACCTTCACTTTCAAAACAGAGCAAATCAAATACCAATTTTTAAGTCGTGTAACTAAGAAAATTATCTGTAATATTTAATTAGATCTTAAAACTCTATTCACCATATTATGATTGAAACATACAATATATACATTACTATTGGTCTGAACATTATAAACACACTAAATTTGAGTGCCTAGGAAATAAATTTAAAACTTATTACCAAATGCAAAGAGTCAGAAAAGAATTGTTTCAAAACGAGAACTTCTTTGGAAGCCTGTTGAGCATGGATCGGTTCTTCTTAACTCTAACTATTACTATTCTGTATCCTGATAATTTTTATTCACTCTACATCTACTACTCATACTAATCTTAATACTTTTAATAATTATTTTTTTTTTATCTTATAATATAAATCTGGTACTACCTTATATTACGTCCTTGCTGGCATGTCCACCTAATTCTCCTCTTACCAATTTTTGGAGGGTCTACCCGAGCGATCCACGGCCCATCGTCTACTCCTAGATCAATCTCTACTCTTCTTGACTTTGAGCGTCAGCTCTAATTCTAAATGTATATGCAGCTTAATAAATTCAAACTCAGCTCCTCCAGACTTATCACGTTCTCTATTTGACTTGGTTTCCTCTTCGGGCCTGACATGAGCTCTGGTAACCATTTATCTATTCCCTTTGGTACTCTTCTTTCCTTCTTCCTTTCTTCCTTTTTCTAATACTCTCTTATTGCATTATTCCGCCTTCTCGCTTTTTAAGACATTTTTATCTTTCCTTCTCTACATATTACTCTTAATGCCAATGTCTCGAGTCCAGGAAGTTTGCAGCTTCGGTACGTATTTCTCAACGATCCCTGCATATGCAATCGTGGCCAACTGCAGAAAACACAAGGCCAAGTGCCTTTTTGTTTCCTAATAGAAGCAGTAACACAATTTTTTCAAGACGAACTCAAATGGCGAATACTATAATAAACTCGCCGCCACAAAACTCCATCGTCTGTGGCGCTCCAAAATCGCTTCCCATGTCTAAGCAGTCACTAATTTCTATTTGTTTGGGTCCAAGCATATTATTTATTATCGAGGACTATATATCCTCTACGCTTATCAAAAGCCCACGTCTGGTGCTTTCCGCCTGAGAAATTTTGCGTTAAGGTCTGGATGGCTTTCAATAGTTTATATCCCTGTAGACTTTTTATAATATTATTTAGGCTTACTGCCCCTCAATATATATATATATCACATGATAAATAGACCATGACCAAACAGGCTCAATAGTAGTAATGGTGGTATCTATAATATAATATCATATTATATATAATATCAGATATATATCCTAGTATATATAACTGCATTAGGTGATTAATATTTGAATACAGTTTAATACTTAATAACTTATATTATCATTATATATTATTAACTAATTATATATATATATGTCAAATTTTTACTAAAATTATAATAATTAATATATAATAATTAAGTAATTATGGGAAGTAATTATGATATAATAAATATACAATATTATAATGGCCCGAGAGATGATGAACTAATCGTATATACATATATAGGGGACACAGATAAACGAGATGATCCAGTAAATTATCTCATTACTCTAGCATATTTATGGTAAATAAATAAATATAATTATTTTATAAAATACAAAAAAATTTAATACTCTATCTCATACCAATCTCACTATATTATCTTCAATCAAGCTGTATCTCGGTCTATCCAATATAAATATAATATATAATATAATATCATATAAGTACTAATATATATATATATATAATATATATTTAATTAATCTATCATTAATAATATAATACTATATTATATTGTCCCTACTATAAATACTTATATAAATATATTATAATTAATATATTAAATGATCTATATATAATTAAGATATTTATATATATAGTAATATATGATATATAAGACTTACATTGTTATAAACTTAAAATAATTAATTTATATATTATACTATAAAGTCATAGGTAATAATAATATATTATGATAATATTTTATTACACATACTATATATAATTAAGTATATATATCATTTATTATTAAATATATATATAACAAGTATTGTAAACTAGTATGATACTAGGGTTGATAATTAGATATTAAACTTCCTTATGCAGATTTTGCATTAAAATGAATTAAAAATATTTTGAGATGATCCTTATATAACAATAATTTATAATCTATTAATAATTAAATTAATTATTAATTAAAATATATAATAATAATATATTATAAAATTAAATAATATATATAATTAATATATAAATATCTATAATAAATAAAATATATAAATAAATTATATATTACATATATAGTAATAATAATTAAGGAACATAATAAAAGTATATTATATAATATATATAATATTTAAATATAGAGTTTATTAGAAGCTAGAATATATATAACCTATAATGTACTTACATTATTGGAGGGTACCGTTAAACGAAAATTTCATTTATAAGGTCATAAAGTATTAGGGTACTGTCATCCTCGTCTGACACAATTTTATATTATTGTCAGTAATAATTTTCACAGACTTTAATTAAATTTTCTCCTCTTCCAGTTCTGGAAAGAAAGAGAATACAATTTTACTGTAATAAATCAAACAGGAAAGTAGCTTCACTGCAGATATTTGTGCTGAGGGAAGATAGCGAACAATATCACTCTCACGATCTTTATATATATTATATTGCCATTGAGCTATATTACCTCATATCAATCAGTTCGGAAATAATAATTATAGAATGGCATAGTTAATATAAATATATAATATCATTATTAAAGCTAGGAGCGATATTGAGAGCTTGTATATCGTTGATTATAATATAGGGTAACTAGCGTTACATTATATATCCTTCCTTCTCCTCAACACTTCACTCTTTATCTCATATCTACTCCTAAACTTACTGTATATATGGATTCGCTATATATTATAGTCATATTATATATATATAATGACTCATTGTATACTCTATAAGAATATATGGCTACCATTAACTATCACGTGCAATTAAAGGTGAGCAATATAGAGCGTATCGGTGGTTAGGATTAATTATTCTCGTTCTCCCCATATATATAATTAATATATATATTATAAACCTCTAACTAATCTCATATATACGTTTATATATATATATATATATATATATAAGATCACCTATATATTACCGTATAATATATATATATATATATATACTAATTATATATATCTTATATATATTTATATAATATATATATAATATTATATATATATATATTATATAATATATATATATATATATACTCTATATAATATAGATATAATATATACATATATATATTAATATTTATATATAATATAGTATTACTAATAGTATATATCATATATATAGTATATATACGCCCTTATTTTCACCTTTACGTTATACTATATATATTACTGCTAACTTATCAGTTTATGCTGAGGCTACCATACTTACTTTTATCGACCAAACCACAGAGACATATAATCAACTATACGCGGCTTATATCATATCAACTACGCAAGTGATAGTACTACTAAATATACTTCTATTGATTATCTCTATATATATATATATATACTCTCACTAGCTACTATATAATAACTCTTTCGGCCTTATGCCACCACCCTTATAGTCACTTCTGTACCATCTTATACTGCCCTAATTGTCTCTCCTGCAGTAAGTGTTAATTCTGTGTTTTTCTTTGCTTCTGTCATCAATTGATAGTGAGGAAAATGAGTAATTGAAGAAAAAACCTTCTCCAACCTTCAATGCACGCAAGATTAGTGATGCCCACCTTCTCACCTTCGGCCTTCCTGCTCTTTTACGCTCCCTGGATCGTAATGAAGTCCCACTCCTTTCGTTCTCTAATCTATGCTGTTGAAAAAGAAAACACGAAGGGGGAGGAGTCCTGTATTGTCTGTTATGTTCTGACAGTTGAGCTCACATAATCATAGAACTCATTTTTCTTTTTTACTATAATGCCTTACTTCCGACGGAGAAGAACAGCAGTCCAAAGCTGTACTGTTTTTCCTTTCTTCTTCTTTTTAATGTATAATTGAATAGCAAATGAAAAATATAATAATAAATTTGAAAGAATAATATAATTTTCATATTTATTTATTTAACGTTAGTTTAAATCCACATTAAAATAAACACAAATTGATATTATAATATATTATATATATTATATATATATACCCCTACTGGTTTGCTATAACCTGTGACTTCCTCTGCTTGCCGGTGCAAAGCACTTATAGTAATTATATATACCTTAATATATATACCTGACATATCTTGCAAGTTCATGAGGATATAAGTACTACTGGTGGTACTATAACCGCCTATGGCCTATATATATACCTTACATAACTAGTTTATAATTACCAGGGGGTATAGTGCTTCCTAAGTGCTTATATACCTATAATACTTATATATATATATATATTAATAATATTTATATAATATATATACTATATATTATATATAAATACATTATAAATAAAAATGATATATATATATATATATATATATATATATAGAATGGTGAGGTTTCTTAGCTGTGGCAACATCAATATGTAACTAAGAGATTAAAAGCAATATAAACAATTTTATACTTCTAAATTTCACACACAGACAATCTCCGCTATTCCATTCGATCACGAAAAGCACGCACCCACACACTTTTAACCTGATTGAATATAATCCGTTTATCAAATATGCTCTAATTTGCACATTTTTTGGTTTCAATTTTAACATAATCTTTTATATTTATTCTCGAAATTTTCAAATTCATTTTGAACCAAGTTTCGCCAATCAAAAATAAGAGAATTTTAATCGTAACAATTATGAATTTGAAAAAGTTGATCGTATTTCTATAATGTTGCGTCCTTGTTTAATGCACTGAGCAATAGAGTTGCCTCTGAATATATAGATATATATATATATATATATAATATTAATATTATATATATATATATATATATATATATATATATATAATATATAATATATATATATATATTATACTATTATATATAAATATATATATATATATATATATAATATAGATATATATATATATATATTACCTAGTATATATATATATATATATATTATATATTAATTATATATATATATAATATTACGATATATTATATATATTATAGTCTGTTCAATCTATTGTGTTGTATACTTTATATTCTATCTAGCTATGTAATATAATTGATGGAATATATATATATATATATATATATATTTCTAGGTACTCGCTTACTAGATATGTAAGTGTCATACTATATATGTATATATACTAATATATACTTATATATATACTTAATCCTACGCGACTATATATAAAGTGATAGTATTTAATCTCCTGTACTCTGTATATATATATTATATAAGATATACATTTATATATTTAATATATATATAACTATATATATCTATATATATATACTATAAGCTATAATATACCTATATATATAGTCTATATATATATATTATAATGAACCCTTTACCTTAAGGTTAAAATACTTTCTACCAGCACCTACAAAGCATCTCTTTATAGTAACTACTCTATAAGTAACCAACAGTGATCATTCAAATTAGAAGTTAATCAACTTATAAACAATATCATCAAATACGATAACCCTTTTGGAATATAAAGGAATTTAACGGCATTCCTATTAACTATCCAGCCTTTCAAATTAAAAATAAACTTTCTAACACATCATCTTTAATGACTACATACTTTACTCATCTTCAAAACTTTTCATGCTACAAAAACTGTATATCATTCTTATATTTTACAGTTCACACTTTACTATCTTATCACAACATTCCTTTCGTTGCAAAGAACTTCCCAAACTATTTTCATTGAATTGACATATTCAATGGATTTGAAAAACTAAACATTTTAATAATTAAAAAAATCTTTCAAACCACGTCCCTTAATCCCATCTCCTTCAGATCTGAATTTTCTTGTTCTCCACGACATTACCAGCTTCTTTAAGAGCATTCTGCCCCCACAGTTTCTTCTATTCTCCACCCCTTCATTCATTCTTAATACTAAATACAATAACTGACTTGGTACCAGATTATATCCCATTAATAATCACAAACGATGTTACATTTAGAGAACAGCTAAAATAAATAAATATTTCAAATTAGGAGGAAGAAAAATAGATTCAAAATAACATCCATCTTCAAACATGCGGTGTTAACTACAAAATTGCTAATCAAATTCCATTAACCTAGAAATTTAAATGTTTGTTAACAATTAATTATCTTCACTTAAAGCTTTACCCTAATAAACTATGTTCACCCCTTCAAAATTCATTGGAAAAATTGCAGCCCATCCTTAACCCCAAACATCAGCGAAATCATCACAAAACGAGACCCATAAGACAAATTAAATTACAATTCGATAGATTTTTCCATACAAATAACTACTTCATATATTAAATAAAGTATTAAATAAATATAATAAAATCAAAAATAAAAGAACACCTTCTGCTAACATTCACAATCCAAATATAGTCCAAATCCAACCATAAAATTAGAGATAAAAACAAAAAAGGAATTGGAGGTGGTGAACGTTGAAACCCCCAAAAGTGATGATTTCAGAGTAATGTGAAGAAGAGAGAGAATGTAATCTAATTTGGAGTCTAAGTAGTTGAAGAATTTAGATATACATAAAAGATGAAATTAGTGGTGGATTGACAGGTTAGCTTGAGCCATTAGGTAGAATATTTGAAAAACTCCAAATCAAAGACACGGGAACAAACAACATCATTGCACACATTGGCACAGCAAAGGCCTTTGACTGAAAATTGAGAGAAGAGATAGTTAGAGTCAACAGAGTAGAGTTTGAAGTCAGGACGCTCAAAAACCTAAATTTCGGTTAAGAATAAGAAATGAGATTTAAAAAAGGAGAAGCGATGTTCAACAAAATGAAAATTAAATTAAAACCGAGAATGTTGCAGAAATTTATGAAGAAAAGAGACTGTATTTTTGGAAGTCACCCCTATAGGCTTCTCCGAAACTAATCGCTTGGCTGCCATTTTTTACCATTTTTTTTTTTATTTTCTTTTTAGAAATGTCACCCTCAATCATTAGGAAATGTGTATTTTTATTCGTGTCGTGATAAAGGAGAAGTATTACTTCCATATGGTAAGAAGAATGGTGGGATTAATGAGAGCAAAGGGGAAAACCCATTAGCACTGAAGTTGTCATGAGACGGTCACTTAAAACTCGCAAAATTCCCAATGGTGGGTAATCTTCAATAACGCTCTCGGGAAGCGGCTAACTTACTCCCTCCATATATATATATATTATATATATATATATATATATATATATATATAATATATATATAAATAATATATATATATATTATATAATATATTATTTTATATATATATAATATAATATATATATATATATATTATATATATATAATAATATATATATATATATAATTTTATATATTATATATATATTATATTAATATATATATATATCCGTATATATATAACCGTATGAACACTTGCCGTATCTAATATATATATATATATATTATATATATATATATATTATTATATATATAATATATTATATATATAGCTATATATATATATATATATATATAATATGGTATATATACTATATATATAATATATAATATATTTATATATAATATATTATATATATATATATATATATATATATATATATATATATATATATATTATATATATATATAAATATATATATATAATATTATATATATAATATATGTTATGTTAAGTTAGAAGTTAGTTTACGTCTAGTTAGTTTAGGTTAGTTAGTTAGTTAGTTACGTTAGTTAGTTAGTTAGTTAGTTAGTTAGTTGTTAGTTAGTTAGTTAGTTAGTTCTTAGCAAATGATCGATGAATATTAAGTAGGTAGTATATATAAAGAAGGTCTTAAGAATTAAAAATGCAGAAAATTTCTAAGAAATTATTTTCCGAAATAAAAAGAGGTCTTCCAAAATAGCTAGATAAACTGAGCCCTTTCGATTCACTAGGATCCTCTTTTCAAAACGTGATGGTACTGAAGACTGAACATAAAATCTTCTAATCATACAACGTAATAAAATGTAAAAAAATATTTTGAAAATAGAAATAATTAAGAAATGTAGTTTTAGGATTTTTTGGAAAAAATGTGTGAAAGTCAATAATTTTGTTGAGCGTGTGTGATCTAGGGGTATTCGCCTTATAGTTTGTTGAAAAAAAAATAATAAAGTTAGTAAGAATAATTTTTTAAGCACAATTGATCCTATTAATAATGTTCCGTTGAAGGGGCGTCACAGCAATTAAACATTGGCCATAACATGATGCCTATCACCCTCAATTCGCGCATTTACACACACCCGACTCGAGAAACCACATTGTTCCACTTGAAACAAGCCTCTTGATAATAATAAATCCTATATATTATTCATTATTTATATTATTTAATTTTTTTTTTTTTTTTTTTTTAAAAAGAAATACTATCATTTATAAAAAATTTCAAAAATAATTTATATTGGATTTTGTAATAATCACAAAGCAGATCTCGTTGATAAAGCTTCGAGGAAGACAGGTTGTGTCGGCTTCGAGAGTACGCTATTTGTAATATATTACTTAATTGTATTTTTTCCATTCATTTTACAGATGAGTAATGTGTCGCTTGAACTTCAATATATTTCAATCAACCTCTGTGATTTATTTCACTTGATTCAATTATTATATTTGCCCTCACCCCAAATCACCAGCTCACTTGCATAACCCATCTATAAAAACTCCCCCTTTAAATTATGTGCAAAATAAACTCATTGGTGTTACCATAAATTTTTTAATCTACTATTTATTAAAAATCAGTTATAGAGATATATTTACGACAATATATAATCTAAATTAAATATATATATATATATATAATATATAATATATATATATCAACACATATATATAGTATTATAATATATTAATATATATATATAAGTATATAACTATATATATATTATATATATATATACTATATATATATATATATATATATTATACATAACATACATACATAATATATATAATATATAATATATATATATATTTAATATATATAATATAGTAATTATAATATATATATATATATATATAATATATATAGTTGCATATATACCAAGCAGGAAATTTTATGAATAGAGTCTAATACAAGTTCTATTTTTTTTTGGTTTCCTTTATCTTCAAGTTACTTTTTTCAATTGTTGAGCATTACATTTGGAACAAAACTATTAAAGTTTCAAAAAAAGAAGACAGAGAGAAGAAGAAGAAGAAGAAAGAAGAGAAGAAGAAGAAGAAGAAAGAAGAAAACGAAGAAGAAGAAGAAGAAGAAGAAAAAGAAAACGAAGAACAAGAAGATCTATTAATGATATAATCAAAAGATGTAACTAATGGAATTTTCAAGTTACAATTTTGGGTAGTTAGTTTAAATGTGTGTTCTATACAGTTTTTCTTATCCTGAGAGTTATTTCTCTCAAGACATTCACACAACTGACTTTTGAATGAGACCGAATTCACTAAAATAAACATGTGCACTCGAGTTCATGTACATTATATATACAGTATATATATATATATATATATATATATATATATATATATATATATATATATATATCTTAGTTTTATCTATTATTATAAGATAGGACATAAGGAATAACAATATATATAATATAATTATATATAGAGCTACATTAATGTTATATTAATATATTATCTACTATATATATATACAATATATATATACACTGTATATATATATATATTATAAATAGCAATATAACAAACAATTACATTTTATATTATTTAATTTAGAACTATAGTACTATTTATATATATTATAATAAGTATATATTATATATATATATATTATATATATATAATAGGTATCCACCACTCACGGGCGAAGCCCTTTTCAAGGAAGGACAGAATAATAATAATAATAAAAAAATAATAATTATTGGAAAACCCACCCAGTCCCAAGCCTAACGCAAATCTCTGAGGTGACCGCAGACGGAGGACTGAAGAGAGGGAGATTAAATACAGCAGGAAAAACAGATGAAAGCAGAGAGTTCCACAGAAGAGAGATGGCTGGAAAGGAGGCACCACAACGAACAAGCCTGGAGTTCCCAATATTCGCACAGAATTTGAAAGGGGTGGAAGAATATAGAGTTTGGTTATTGACATTAGAATGAACAGAGTTAGATGAACAGCTGAGAAGATCGATAATGAAACGTAAGAATAAATTTGTAGATTAATCAGAACTTTGCGGAGCACCACAGTTAACAATAAAGGAAGAAGAGGTCGCTCTATAAACAAGAGCTGATAAGGAACGATCTGTGAGAAAACTAGGCAAAGGTGACCAAAGAGAAGGAGGAATCCCAAAGGAAGGAAGTTTAGAGATCAATAAAGCCTGCCATACCTGGTCATAAGTTTTGGACATGTCCAGCGCCACCACATATGACTTCCCATAGTTGCTAAGGCAGAAGACCGGAAAACATGTCAAAAGTTGACCTCAAACGTCGAAAGCCATACTGGTAATAAAAAAAAGAGGGAATAAGATTTCAATAGTCCAGGAAATGAAAGTTGAGGGGAGTTTCAAAAATTTTAGGTAGAATACAAGTGAGAGCTATTGGACGATAGTTATAATTATCAGAGCGACTACCCATCTTCGGGATCTCTTAAACATATGCGCACTTCCAGCAATGAGGGAAAGTGTTATAATTAAGGCAAATAGAATAGAGTGGAGCGAGGACAGATGCCAACACGGAAGCACACTCCCTCAAAAAACGAGGTAGAATGCAGTCCCAGCCACTAGCCTTTCTAACGTTCATAGATCTCAGGATCTCATGCACCCGATCATGAGAAATAACAAGGGGAGCCATGAGACACCTGAGAGGTTAAGGAGTAGGAGGATTGTTGCCAAAATCGTTCAGGGTTAATTTAGATGAAAATAGAGTGCTGAAGAGATTAGCCTTTTCAGAAGAAGTATTAACTACAGATGCGTTATAGAGATAAAAAGAGGAAAGGTAGATTTGCCAAAGTTTTTAGAGATATTTTTGGAAAAGGGTAACACTCTGGGTTTACCATCCTCAAGGTTCAATCCAACTTAGGGCCTTGTGATTTGTACAAATAATTGTGCGGTTTATGTATGAATAGTTCGTATACGTAATCAGGTCCCGGATAAAAATTACCCAAGTCTTACCTCTGACCCGAGTGTGAGCGGGGAGGCCCGCCGGAGGTTAGATGTCCCACCATAAACATGCCTTCAACTCCTTGCTGCGGGAACGTCAAGATTGCCTTCAAAGTAGACCGGCTTGGCTTCTGATTTTATTCTCATCGTCTACGTGGGTCAGACCGGTTCAACACAGGCTCATACCAGTCCTAAGTGTAAGGGCTCAATCCCACTTAGGTTTGTGATCTACTCTACAGAATTCAATCAGCTGTTGAAGGAAATAGGAAATTTAATGCCCGAAATACAATACTAATATATATATATATATATATATAATATATATAGTCAATATATAATAATAGAGGCATAATAAATACATATGACTATGATAACATCGTATAACGTAATACTAACTACGTAGTACTATCCACGCTAAATATATAAAGACTACCCAGCTAGTTTGCGACTCATACCGTATCCATATCACCGTCATATAAGTAGAATTAGCGTAAACTTGTGTAGTGAGTTGATAGTGCCCATCACGCGTCGGTATATAATATATATATATTATACATAGCGCCGTCTTATATATATAACTTATATAATATACTAACGCCGACAAGGCATACCATATATTATATAATATATAATATATAGTATAATAATTTGTAATCATATATAAATATATAAGCCCATAAAAATATAATATATTGGTATTATATAATATGTATATAGTTTAGCCATTAAGGCATAATTAAAACTATATATCATATAAATAGTGATTAATTAAGTTAATATAGAAATAGAATATATATATATATAATATAATAAGATATATATAAAAAATATTAATTAATATATATTAGTATAATATATAGATTTAGATATATAAATATATGCAGTATAGATACTATATATAATATATAATATATATAAAACGTACAATAAGGGACTTATAATCATACGCTACGAAAGCAATATAATATATAAATGATAATATATAATTAACCAAAAGACAATATATATATATTATATATAACACCACATATATATATACCATAATTATATATATACCCTATATATATATATAATATAATATTCCCTTTATAATTATATACTTACGGTTAACCAACCCAAATCAGAAAACAGGCATATATATATGATAATATAACTATTAAATATATATAGCAGTATATATAATATATGATATAATATGATACTATAACAACAACTAATAATAATAATTAATAGTACTAATTATAATATAAATTTAATTAATAACAACCATTAATATATATAATATTATAGGCAATACTCATACCAGCCCTACTATATATTCTACTAGCCTAAGCTATATATATAGGATACTCATACATATACTTATATATATATATAACAAGGAATATAAGATATTATATATATATATATCTACGGTAAGGCATATATTATAATTCAGGTACTATATAAGTAGTTAAGATCTAATAAGTACGGTATAATAAATATAATATGAATAAGCACAAAAAGCAGCATTAGGAGGATATATATATTTTATATATATAATATATATATAATTATATATATTATTAACTATAAAATGAATAATATTTAGGTAAAAATATTAAAATATACTATTAATATATTTGATATATATAATAGCTAATAGTACTATATAGTAATAAGTATATCATAAACATAATTAAATATAATAATATTATAATATATAGTATATTATATATATATAAATATATATATATATATATATATAATATATAGATACATTTAAAATAATATATAATAATAGCTATTATATAAATAATATATAATATAAATATAATTAGATATATTATTATATTATATATAATATATATATAATCAATATATATAATAGATATATATATATATATATATACTTAAATATGGTGGCGAGACTACTTGCCTTCATTCTGTCATTATATTGTGCGGGATATCTTTTTTGTTATAATAAAGAATTGGAAATGAGAAATTTATTGGCATTTCTTTATTCTTGATAGACCAATATGAGGCTCAATTTGCTCTACATTACTATAGGGATTTGCTATGGCCCACCTTTGAAGATTTTTTCTGTGGGTTGCCCTTTAATTAGCCTTTAGCACATCTGCAATGCCTCTTTCTCTAATGAGCGAAGGCAATGTTCTCTTGACCACAAAACAGAGAGACCCTTTCCTATGGATGCTTGGAGCGTCTTATATAACTATCTGTTAAAAGACTTGCATTAGATCATTTAATCAATTTTTTACTTTTAATGATACTTTGTAATACATTACTGCATATGCGGATCAATTTCTGCAGAGATCCTATTCTACAGCATTCATAAATATTTGGTTTTAATTAAAAAATCTACGAAGTACCGACAGATGCCGTGGACATAGTAAGAACTTGAAGGATTGAAGAAGGAATCGAAGATTGGTCTCGGAGAAACAAAACAAC
This sequence comes from Trachelipus rathkii, assembly GCA_015478945.1. Classification (NCBI taxonomy): domain Eukaryota; kingdom Metazoa; phylum Arthropoda; class Malacostraca; order Isopoda; family Trachelipodidae; genus Trachelipus; species Trachelipus rathkii. The sequence continues at coordinate 16,689 of JABUQX010054757.1, forward strand.
AGAAATGATACCGTATAAGCTTTATTCAATAATTTTAAGCAATATTCTATTCATATCCGGTGCCTATGCTAATATAATAAATAAAGAAGAATCTGATGTAATATAACAAGATTACTAAAATTAATAATGAATGATAATAATACATAAATGATAATAATATATAAATAAATAAGAATAATGACTGTAATAAAAGAAATAATAATATTTAATAAAATTATATAATAATAATGTTCATTCTAATAGTCATTACAAATATTCAACACATTAATGTATGATCATGGTAATGGTCAATCTCTCCATGTTTTCTTAATTTCACCAATCTTTATGTATGTACCTCCATTCACTTCCCTACATATCATTCTAGGATTTTTCTGTATTTTAGCAACTTTCTTTTGTAGTTATATTTTTTTGAAAAACTTTTTTGGAGATACACAATTTTTTTTATTTAGAATACTTAAAAACTACCGGAACTTTTTGTTAATATTTATTTTTTTTTGGAAATTTAAATATAATTTTTTCTCGATATGCGAGTATACAACAGTCTATATACTAACACCTTAAGAATATAATATATGTAATATATATATAGACTATAAATATATATATTAATATAAATATAAGATTAATATATATATATATATAATATAATATATATATATATATAATAAAATAATATAATATTAATATATAGACTATATAAATATATATATAGAATGATAAATATTATAGAATATAATATATATATATAATAATTAAATAATATATATATATATTATATATATAATAATATAATATTATAAATATATTTAAGTATAATATATATATATAATACATGGAACAAAAATTAGATAAAATAGATTAATATAATATAAATATACAGTTTACAGCTAGTATAATCATGATATTTAAATAAATATAGAAAGGAGGCTCGAACCATAGAGGTAAAGGGTATATTAGCACTAATATATATATTATCATAAGGGGGAATTAAATAATACATAGAGTACCAATGTAATGCTAGCTGGTAACCGCACGAGGGCAGACCGGGAAGAACGGAAAAATTCTCAATGAGGGAGGGGTAAAAGCAGCGGAGCGATCGACAGAGTATGAGGTAGTATGTATAACCTTATAGTAAATAATAACTATACTATATATATATATTATATTACAACACACTACTATATCTATAAGAAAAGCCTATGAAATTATTTATAACTATGCGAGCCTAACCAGCTATAGATTATTTTTATAGTAATGTATACATTATAAAATAGCACCCCCCCCTTTAATGTTGTAACAGAAATTTAAGTTTTAATATAGTAGTATCACTACATCCGCCGTGATTTGCCATGGATTAAAATATCCAAGTCTATATCATTATGTTTCTTCTAGCCAATCTATTTTTCAGCGAAAGCGTAAAGCAGCAAACGTATATAGTATATTGAAGTTCACAATGAAAAGAAAGAAGTTCATATGCTTTTACTGCTATGCTATGCATGATTCAGAAGTACGAAAAAGAGCGTAATCAAAATAACTTCGTTCGTAGTTATTATATTATTATCTATATTATTATCATTATTTATTATTTATTATTATTATTTATTATTAATTATAAATTCCATTTATTAATTATCTATTATTTATTATATAGTATATAATTATTTATAAATTATATGAATTATTATTAATTTCGATATGAATTATTATTATCGCCCTCATAATTGTGAGATTTAATCATACGATGAGAAATTATGACTGGAAATTTTATTATTATTATATTATTAATTACCATTATTATATATTTTATTTATGATTTTATTATTTATTAATTATGATTGATTGACTGGGACATTCAATTAATTATGGCTTATTATATAATTATTATTATTATTATTTATTATTATTATCTATTATTATTATTAATTCTAAGTATCTTAATTGTTTACCCATGTCCATTTTAAGCTTATTCTTAATAATTATTAAATTAATCATATTATATTATATTCCCAAATAATTTGTCCCATTATTCAATTATTATTTATTATTAATTAGGATTCTATATATATTCTATAAATTTAATAATTGTAAATAAATTTTACAAGAGGGAGAAAACCTGAGTACACCATACTATATATGTCCCTATAACAATAAACACAGTATATATATATCATAATTATAATATTATATATATATATATATTATATAATATTATCACAAATATAAACCCTTGTATGTATGTTATATACTATAACTTTCCCTATATAGAATATAAATAATTATCTATATATATATATAATTAATTATAATAAATATGACACTACTTAACTTTTAGTAATGTATATAATTAAATAAGCCTCATTACTTAATATATATATATATATACTAATTATATATATATATTAATATGTGAGGTTATATATATAGTATATATATGTTAGTATTATATAGGTTAAATAAAAATAGATAATATATTATATATAATTAATATATAGTATTTCCAGTCATTCAAACCATTATGTATATATATATAGATAATATATATTATATATATATATATATATTATAAGTAAGCTCACTATAATATATGAATAAACAGCTATATTAACTATCTAAGTCTTCAGTATACAACCATAACGTACCAATATATACGTACGCTAAGCTACGTCGAATATGACAATAATATATTATTTGTATTCACAATTGGGACCCCTGTTTATCGCTCAACATATACAAACAAACCCAGAAGGAGAGATAATATTTTATTCCATAAAAGCTACAATTAAAACTGTTTAATGGTACTTTCTATTTCACATAAAATAAATTAAGAACGATTACAAAAAACAAAAAAAAATTCAAGTATCTAAGGACAAGCAAATAATGACGGTCGAACTAGTTTGGGCTATTTTTGGTTATTATTGCACACGTCGTAAATTGACCGCAGTCACACGTCTCTGCCCTCGCCTCTCCCCCTGGGTGCTCCGATCACCAGGATAGAGGAAAAGAAGGGGCCCCTAGAATGTGCCCGCCTAAAAAAAGTCAGTGAACAACCGAAGAATGGCGGAGGGTATGGGCGCGATACCAGGGTCTGCCCGCGAAAACGAAGAGAGACGAGGGTCACCGTGATTAATGCAGGCAAATGACATTAAGGGGGGGGGAAGGACCAATAAGGTACCGACAAACCTAGGAAGCAATAATACCTCTAGATTGTTAAATGTAAGCGAATTTTTGGTGAAAAACCAAACACTGATGTATTTGAATAGAAGAATTAATCAACGCAAACATTATGGTTAATTATGAATGCGTACTAAATATAACCTATAGATTTTCCTTAACCAGAATATTCTACTTAACCAATTGTGTCAAAATGTTCTACTACTACCAGAATGGACCCTAAAATTATACAAGTGTGTAACTACACGAAAGATTTTTTTCGCGTTAATGGTGAACGGTAGTCTAGAGCTGCTTGGAACAGGTAAGAGGAACACATTTTAGATCACTACTTTAATAATTCCAGCCCGTGCCCGATAAAAAAGACAATCGTTAATATCTCGAATCGATAGCAAGTAGCTGCTTTTAATAAAAAAAACAGATTGACGTGCTGAATACTACGGTGGTGCAACCATATTCTTTTTTATCAGTGTTTAGAACAATTTAGTACTGCACTCCAAACGTTCGAAGATAAACACCTCCATGAAAGTCCAGGACTACGCAAGCACTTCATTGATATGCATATAGAGATCACGACAATTTACAAAACAGCGAGCATACACCAGCTCAGTGATTGATAGTATGTAATTCTTCTATTCGAGATGCAAAGTCCCTATAACCCTAGCAACTCATATTTCGCTAATAGAAATAAAAGGCCGTCTCTATAGTATGACATCAATACAATTCGGAGCCCATTATAATACGATAACAAAAAAAATTATATACTACTATACACTCTGTTATCTTGTAAAAAAATACTAGCCCGTCGGGATCGTGTCAATAAGACGGGACCCCCATGCTTCCAGGTCAGGTTTCCAGTTAAGTAGGAGACGCTTCAGTTGTCGAATCCCTCTGCTATGTGCGCAGGGACTCTGACTGTAGGGTGATAAGTAGTATTAGAATACACCCAAAAATCATATTTCACGGTCACACAAATTCTTAATTCTTCAATTTCTTATGTGTATATGCTGTTTATTGTGTTGGAACCGGTTAATTAAGAAATAGATCAGGTATCAAGTAATCCTCGCTCGATCTCTTATTTTGACTCTCTTCAACATTACATGTGTCTGGATTTTCGGAATTCCGCAGTTAGGTAATATGTATTAAACAAAACAAACCAGAGGTATCCCTCTGACTCAGTGCACATTATAGAATCGCCTCACTGTTCATATTGAAGGCAAATCTTTCTAATTATATAGTTTTTCCATTAACAAGAAATCGCAGAGTCATGCAGGAAGCCTCGATCTGTGATGTAAAATCAACTAAACACATACCATTAAAATAATATAAACAAATAGATAATTAAAAACTAGAACGTTAAAATATAAATAGTTATAATGAACTTATGATTCACTTATAAATAAATTAGATATCCCACATAATTAGACTAATAGTCTAGAGGTAATAAAGGTCAACCTACAATATATAATATTAATCCAATGAATGTAAGTAATAATAAATTAAAATAATGAAATAATTAATAATACTATATAATTACCACAATTAAATAGTCTATAAATAATAAAATTCTAGACTCAATATATTCTTTAAAAATCACTACCTCAAATGACACCATACCAACCAATCAAAGTAAAATAAAAAATCAAATAAAATAATAAAAATTAACCCAATATATATTGAATAATCAATAATAATTGGAAGAAATAAATAATAAATATATAAATACATTCTAGCCTAGTAATGAATAATTATATAATAATAGTCAATCAATAATAATAATAATAATATTATTAAACAAATTTTAGTTGCCGATTAATTGGTTAATCATTAAAATTTTAAACTAATAAATCAATGTAACCAATCCGATTTATTATCAAACTAATGCAGATTAATTAGCATGAAGCATGACTCACATAATTATAAATGTGTTCAAGTTGCTTTGCAGCCACATTCGAAATCTTCTAGTTTGAATAGTAATAATACTGCTTTTATTACCTTAATTAAAATTATTAACTGAAATTTTGAATGTTTAACTTACTAATAAATTAATTAAATAATTTTGTTATAATTTAATTTTAAAAATAATAATATTACTAAATTAATAATACATGATTTTAGCTAAATTATATTCATGGAATAATGAGAATAATTATAATAAAATATAATAATAATAAATGTAGGAGTTATAAATTCAATGATAAAAAGATATTAGACTTATATATAGATTACGGAAAAGAGAAAAGAAGTTGGGAATAGAAAGATTAAACAAACATTTAATATTAAATTCTTAATAATAATTAATAAGTAAATACATATATATTAATAAACCTTTATATTGGAGAATTTATCTAAGGTCAATCCAATAAATTTTAATTATTTTAAACTAAAAATTAGCCTTTAAATCAATAAAAAAAATGTACCAGTTAAACAAAAGGCGATTATATTACTTGTGTGCTACCTATATTACAGATATAGAAAGAAAAGTTGTTAATTAAAGAAGCAGAGATGCATAATAGATCACTTAACTAAACCAACTTAAATTAACCATTAAATTTACATCTGAGACTTATATAATTCAGATTACGGAAAAAAAGAAAAAAAAATCATTTCGCAGAAAAATGAATAAATATACACATACATAAATTTATAAAATAGTGGAAATGTATATATATATAAAGTATGTTAATTCGTACCCGAATTTAGTTGATTGACAAAAACAAAATACAGACTTAATTATATGATAAACTAAAAAAAGTAGCAAAAAAAAAACATAATAGGGAGGGGACGAACTTTCTACACATATAATATATCATATATATATAATATCGAACCCTAGCCCTTGCCTTGAGACTCTTTCTCTCTACTCGACATATATTTATCTTTTGTAATATATTCAGTTAATGCATAGTATAATCATATAAATTAATATAACATAAACATATTATATATTAATCCTAATATATATACTATATAGATATATATATATACATTATAGATAATTTACAATATAATATAAGTACTATACATATACAGCAATATATATATATATATATATATATATCAAGAGAAAAGAGAAAAGAGAAATAAATCCTAATAAAAATTTCCTAAATCCTTCTATACAAGAAGATCTGAAAACCGAAATACAAGAAAAAGGACGACATACCAAGGCCAAGTAATGTAAAAGTTAATAATTTCTTTCCATTCATTTCACATGCAATGACAAATTCGTCAGAGATGAAAAACAAGGTCTTCCCAATTGGATTAAAAAAAAATACGGGCGAATAGGAGTTACGTAGGAGTAACAATGGGGGGAGGGTGGGGGTTACGGAGTTGTCCCAGTAACTGAAATGGGATGAGCGGTGGGCTACGGGTGGGAAGGTGTAAAAACTGTGAAGTGACGTACGATGGTGGGTGTGGTGGGTACTTGTGGGTCGTGTGGATATTGAGAGTTGGAAGAAACTTTAATCGTAATTATAGAGGAAGATCAGAGAATTGAGGCATACGTGGGGAAGCGACAAATATCATTTTTTAGATCGTACAAATGTTAAAAACTGTAATGTACCTGTGGATGTAGTAATGTCAATAACGTATGTATGTATGTCATGTCACCTTGGAATATTGCCTAATGTATGTCGATGTAATACCTTGTATTGCTATGTATGTAGAAGAATAACACATGTATGAGGTACTCCTGGTATGCTGATGTATGTATGTACTAGTGAATGTAATTGTTGCTATGTATGTAAAAGTGGTAGTGGCTATGTATGATATGATTGACATGATGTATGTACTGTCATAGATAATGGTTAAAAAAATACAAAAGACATGAAAATAATAAATAATTGGCATGACTAAAAAATAAACTTATACGCATAGTACGAAAAAATATCATTCAAAGATAATGATAAATATGTTATTGAAACATACAAAACAAAATTTCTAA
>JABUQX010054758.1:35000-37500 GCA_015478945.1 Trachelipus rathkii
CAGCTCTCCAAGGGAAGCTTTTGACCAATTTTACCTTCCCAGTATCCGTACGAGGTTTCACTGACTGTAAAGAATTTTATTGAAAGAAATCGAAGGAAAGTAATAAATCAAGCAAATATATGCGTTTAATAATTATATATTGTAATTTTAAATAAACTAAGAATAAATATTCAAATTTATCTAATATTTCTATGAATCAAAAATATTTAAGTGAACAAATAGTTTTAAAAAAAAATTGTCATATGTGGAAACTATCTTATGATGAACTGCCAATTTTTTGCCTACAATTTTTGAAATTTAAAAGCTACATTTTAATATTATTATTAATATATATATATATATATATTATATATATATATATATATATATATATATATATATATATATATATATATATATATATATATATATATATATATATATATATATATATATATATATATATTAAATATGTATATATTCTCTAATTACTTCCCCATGACACAAGCCACCGCACGGTCGCTGATATTAATATATATATATATATATATATATATATATATATTATTTTATAATATATATTAAATATATATATATATATATATAATATATATATATAATATAATATTATATATATATATATATATATATAATCTAGATTATAGCATTAAATTTACACAAGATTAATGCAAAATTAATACATGATTAACACAAGAGTGACACAATATTAACACAAGAATATTCCAATATTAAAACAAAATTAACACCTTTGGCACAAGATTAACGCAAGATAAACACGATATTCACACCATATTCTAGCAGCGTTAACAATGTTAGCACAAGAGTAATACCTTTAGCACTAAATAGACACAATATAAACAAAAGATTACCACGAAAATTACACAATATTCTCACAAATTTAACACAAAATAAACAAAAGATTAACACGATATTCACACAATATCATCACAAGAATAACATGATTATGAAGGTTAGCGCAAAGATAATACCATTAGCACAAAATTAACACAATATTAACAAAAGATTAAGCCGAGAATCAGATAATATTCTCACAAGATTAACACAAGATTAACACGGTTAACACAAGATTAACGCGAATAATGCAAGGAAAACAAGATTAACAAAAGAAAGCAAATAAACAAATATAAGGAACAAACTAAATCGTCACGAAAAACCTTCGATTTAGTTTAAAATTCAAATTTTAGTACTACTGTATAAGTACAGTAATTACTATATTAGAACTATAAATACAATATTAGTTACTATAAATATTAATACGTCTTGGTATTATAACTACTATATTAGTACTATAAGTAGTTAAGTTTTGAAAATAATTCAAGCATGATTTTGAAACATTTAACATCAAAACCTTCAAAAGAAATAAGTTAAAATATGAGATAGCTAAAACAGTTATATAGAAATAAAGGAAAAGCTACTATCTTTATTAACAGTAATAATAATTTCATTATTATTATTATTATTATTATTATTATTATTATTATTATTATTATTATTATTATTATTATTATTATTATTATTATTATTATTATTATTATTATTATTTATTATTATTATTATTATTATTATTATTATTATATTTATTAACTATTATTATTATTATTATATTATTATTATTATTATTATTATATAATATTTAATAATTATTATTTATTATTATTATTATTATTATTATTATTATTATTATTATTATTATTATTATTATTATTATTATTATTATTATTATTATTATTATTATTATTATTATTATTATTATTATTATTTATTATTATTATATTATTTATTATTATTATTATTATTATTATTATTTAATATTATTATTATTAATTATATATTAATTATTATTATTATTATTATTATTATATTATATTATTATTATTATTTATTATTATATTATTATTATATTTAATTATTATTAATTATTATTATTATTATTATTATTATTATTATTATTATTATTATTATTATTATTATTATTATTATTATTATTATTATTATTATTATTATTAGCGTGGTTTTTATTGCTATTATTACATTTTTATTTTTTTTGTTGATATTGGTTTTCTTACTATTTTAAATTTCTTCATTTTAAATAATATTTTTTTCTATTTAGTATTAATTATTATTGCTCCCAATTGTATCTTTTATAACCAATTTCTTTGTATTTGATATTTTATTTTCAGTTTTTTCTATGAAAGTTCACATTTAGTGAATAGTTAAAGAAAATATATTTCCCCCAAACAAATGTGAAGAAGCAAATATTAAAGTAATTAAAAATCCGTTAAAATAAAGAGAAAAAAACCTTAAAGACAAAAAAATTAACTATTAAAATTTAAAGACAAAAAAATACAATAAAAAAAACAAAAAAAAAACATTTTAGTGTTTTAAAATTGCCTTTTACGATCCGGAATCCTTTTAGTGAGTGAGCAAAGTCGTTTTTATAGAAAGATCAATGGAAGCTCTTTATTAGAGTTATAAAAAA
>JABUQX010054758.1:42500-45000 GCA_015478945.1 Trachelipus rathkii
TATATATATATATATATATATATATATATATATATATATATATATATATATATATATATATATATATATATATATATATATATACTGTATATATAGTAATACATTTTTGTAGAATAAGAGTTTCCATAGGTATACAAGAGTTGGTGTAGGTAGAGATAGTATCGAAGAGGAAAGTATGATTGATATTGTGTTGATGAAGGATGAGATGTTCGTGCTTGATGGATGTTAAATCAGTGAGGGGATCTGAGGTTGGGAATATGAGATTATTATCTTGTTTCAAGTAAAGTTAAGTTAGAAAGGGTATGGATAGAAAGGAAGGTAAAAAAAGAGGGATGGTTAAATGAGATTTCAAAAGAAATGTGTATGGAAATATATAAAGAGGAAAAGAGGAAACTAAAAGGGAAAAGAGGTAAATGAATAATTTGGAGAAAGGTAGAATGGAGGCATGCAAGGGCATAGGAATTTGTTCTGGGAAGAAGTTCTAAAAATTTATAAATAGGGTAAGAGGAATCTTCATATGATAATGAATAGGGATGGTGTTTTCATGTGTTATGAAAAAAGACGTGAGGCGAGTGTGAAAAGAAAATTTCGAATGTATGAATGTTTTATCCTGTAAGAAGAAATAGGTATTTTGGAGATGAGATATTTTGTAGGGAGCGAGAAAGTTGAAGAATGGTAAATCAGCAGGTATATATGAAATTACTGATAAAATGATCAAGAATGGATGAGAGATTGTGACTGACTGTATATGGTAGCTGTTTAACAAGGCAAATTTAGAGGGTGCAGTTCCGAGGGATCGGAGGAGAGCAGTGAGAGTGCCTTTATCTAAGAGTAAAGGATATCAAGGAAACTGTAGAAACTATAGGTGAATTAGTTTATTGGGTGTTGCAAGGAACATATTTGTTGGTATTTTGGCCGATAGCGTTTGTTGAGTGACTGAGGATCTGATAATTGAAGAATAAGGTGCACTTAGAAGTGGTAGAGGACATACAGATCAAATTTTTACACTACAACAAATGAGTGAGAAACTTAGAAAGAAGTTCAAATTAAATATATAGGTTTTATTAATTTGCAATAGGCGCATGAAAGGTTTAATAGGGAAGATTTGTAGCAGATGTTAGTTATATATAGTGTTGGTGGTAGGCTTCTGAATAGAATCAAAAGTATATAGGTCGATAGTAAAGCGTGTGTAAACACAAATGTTGTGGAAAGTAAATGGTTTAATATTAATAGTGAAGAGAGGCAAGGATGTGTTGTGTCTCCATAACAGATTAATTTGTGCATGGATAAAGAGATGGAAGAATTAAAGGTTGGGGTGGCTCGGGAGGGTGTTAGACTGATAGAGAATGGAAGAGAGTGGAGGGAGCCTTTTTAATTGCGAGCAAATGATTTGGTCCAATGAGGCGAATCTGATGAACGTTTGAGAGGGTTGGTAGAGGAGTTTGACAGGGTGTGTAAAAGAAGGGGTTTCAAAGTAAATGTAGGTGAGAGCAAGGTGATGATGGTGGATGAGGAGAGTCCGCAGTCTGAAATTATGTTGGAGGGTAAGCAATTGGAACAAGTATCTGAGTTCAAATATTTAGGCAATATGTTGGCTGAGAAGGGAACGGTTGATTCAGAGTGTTTTGATATAGTTGTGAATGTTAAAAAGGGTATCTTGCTACCGGTGTTAATGTGTAGAAGTGAAGCTATGCTGTAAAACAAGAGATATAGATCTAAGGTGTAATCTGTTCAGATGGATAATCTTATGGCTGGTTTAGGTGTGAGAGGAATTGAAAAAGTGATGAATTAACTTGCTAGGGAGTTGTGTGGTGTGAAGAAAGACGTATAATAAAGAACAAATGAGATTGTATTAGGATGGTTTGGTCATATTGAAAAGATGGATGATAGTTAGTTGGTCAAGCAGATGTATATTGTTGAGTGTTCTGGGGATTGACCGGCTGGTGGCCCGAAGAAAATGTGGACCGAGTCAGTATATAAGTGTCTAAATGAAATGAAGGTGAGTTTGACAGAGGCGAGAAGAATGGCCCATAATAAGAGTAAATGGCGGGGTATTGTGAGGGAGCTTCTTTGTGGGGCAGGCCAAAGGGATTAACCCATACATTGACAAGATACCACAGTGGGGGCCCGTCGTGGTGTTGTGAAATCCTTTGGTGGACGTTTGCTGTGAGGGGAGGGTATTGGGGTTGAGCTTTCCTTTCGACTAACATCATGCAACATACTCCGGAGGTATGTTTCCGGAGTATGTTGCGCACCTCATTCCCAACTTGGGGTCAAAGAGGAAGATTTAGAATATATATATATATATATATATATATATTATATATATATAATATTATTATATATATATAATATTTTTATATATATATATTATTACATATTATTATTATTTTTTTATATATATATTATTTATTACATATTATTACATATACATATATTATATTATATATATATATATATATTATTATTATTATTATATATATATTATTATTATATATAT
>JABUQX010054758.1:50000-52500 GCA_015478945.1 Trachelipus rathkii
AAAGATATCAGTGGTAGAATACGCAAATTAAATTGCATAGTTGCTTAGTATGATGTTAGAGAACGTGACAGAGAAAACTATATGAAACAGTCATCAAGGCAATTCTAAAATGAGAAGATATACAAATAAAAACCTATGTGAATTGTAATATGGATAAAATAAATAGATTGAAGCAACAATTTTACAGCTAGATTTGGATTGTCTAGAATTTGTCGTATTCCTTTCAAACTAGGAAAATTTTACCAGTAAAAAGTAGGCGTATTCTATTCCTTTTCAATGTTCATTAATTATGTTCGCAAATAGAGTAAACCCGTTCATATGATGAATTTCCGTAATTAGAAACCAGTTTTTTAAAGTGATATATGTATATATATTATACATATATATATATATATATATATATATATATGTTATATATATATATATATATATATATATATATATATATATATATATATATTATTATATTATATATATATATATATATATATATATATATATATATATATATATATATAGTATATATATATTATATAATTATTATATATTATTATTTATATTATATATATATATATTATTACATATATATATATATATATATAAAAATAAATATATATTTATATATATTATTAGTTATATATATATATATATATATATATATATATATATATATATATATATATATATATATATATATATATATATATATATATAAATATATATATATATATATATATATATATATATATATATATATATATATGGTATAGATATATATATATATATATATATATATATATATATATATATATATATATATATATATATATTACAACGTCCCTTATTGATTTTTTAAAAAATAATATATTATTTACGCACACACACCCTAATTTTGTTCCACAAAATATGAGACCAAAATATGAATCATAACTTGAATCGACTTAAACTTAAATGCAATCAATTTGGAGGGAAAACAGGATATTTCCACAAATTTGAGTTTATTAATTTCCTTTCAAATAAAATATTATTCTTAGAAAAACAGTTGGAAATGTAAATGCAAAAATTAATTCTTATATTTTCTCTTTACTATGTTTTTTTTTTTTTACAGTCTGGGTACAACTTCCGATAAGCTTGAACATAGCACAGCAAATACTCTCTATTTTCCTCTTTTAAAGTCAAACGTCCGTTAAAATGTTCCTTTAATTTGACAGCTGTTTCAACTGTATCATTAACAACTTTTAATGATGTCGACATATTCTTTGCTCGCAAATAATAACTGTTATTAATCTAAGATGAAGGAACTTCTGCCAATAATTCTGTTTCCATGTGCAAGCGAGAAAACAGAATCGTACTATCCTTCGAAACAAAATCTTCTATTTTCTTTTCTAAACAATACACACACACACACACATAATAATAATAATAATAATAATAATAAAAAAAATAATAATAATAATAATAATAATAATAATAAAAATATGAATAAAAAATAATAATAATAATAATAATAATAATAATGATAATAACACACACACACACACATAATAATAATAATAATAATAATAATAATAATAATAATAATAATAATAATAATAATAATAATAATAATAATAATAATAATAATAATAATAATAATAATAATACACACACACAATACACACACAATAAATAATAATAATAATAATAATAATAATAATAATAACTTAAATATGTTCAAAACAAATATTGTATTTAACAAGAACAATAACATATACGCTTAGTTGCTTACCCAGAAATGTGTCGCTTATATTACTAGGATACAAATTAAATTTCTTGTTGCTTGAATGGCTTTTTCCTTAAGTTATTTATCACTCTGATTTTTGTATGAACTTCAAAAAGATCATCAAATAAAGACCCTAATAGTTCCTCATTTAAGTACCATAAATTATTTGCAAAGTTTAGGCATGGCTTATTTTTAAATTGCCGAGTTTATTATTTCAAACTCTTTCAATGACTTTAGGAAACGCAGATCTTGATATGAGGCTTTTACTGCTGTCTGACAGTAACCCAAGCCTTAATATAAATTTTGACAATGATTATACAAACAATTTTTAATGCTTCTTTACCCTCTGCATTAAGATGAAGTTCATTCCCCAGCAATAACATTTTCAAGGAATAAATAGCTATCGCCATCCATTTAGCATGATGCATCGCCCTTACTGGACGAATTTTGAGCTTGTATTTTACGCCCCCTAAAAATATAATAGATAACTTCATAACTTTATTATAATCTAGTAAATTTCGTTTTTTTAGAGCCATTACCCAAAATTCCACCAGTTCTGTAATTTCATCATTACTAAAAACTTCCTTTAAAAATGGTTTGCCGTCATTTAAATTACTTGCATTGACAAAGTTCCACTGATCTCTTAGTTTCGTGAATAAAGAATATTAGGAGTACTTATTCTCTGCGACTGAGACAATTTACATTCAAATATGGTACAAAGTACTAACTCGTAGATGT
>JABUQX010054758.1:60000-62500 GCA_015478945.1 Trachelipus rathkii
CTGAATCAAAACCAGGCTAGTCGGAGCAATCATTTTCCCAGTAGCTACCTACGGATGCGAGACTTGGATGGTTAGAAAGAGAGACAAGAGAAGAATGGATGCTTTCAAGATGTGTTGCTGGAGATGGGTTTTGCGCATTTCCTGGAAGCAGGGTCACATACAATGGTTGTCGTACTTCGGGAAAGCCATGCACAGTGACTCACTAGAGAAGTTACTCATGTTGGGAATGATGAATGGAGGTAGAAGGAGAGGACGACCAAAGACCAGTTTTCTCGACGCGATCAAAAATTATACCGTTCTGAGCATGGGTGAGCTTAAGGAACGGCAAAGAACAGAGATGTTTAGAGAGATGTGATCAATGGAGTGACCGAAAATTGGCTTTGATTGAACGGGAATTGATTATATATATATATATATATATATATATATATATATATATATATATATATATATATATATATATATATATATATATATATTATATAATTTATATATACATATATCTAATATTATATTTCTATAAAATATATATATATATATATATATAATATATATATATATATATATATATATATAATATTATTATATATATTATATATATATATATATATTATATATATAGTATATATATTCTTATTTATATTATATATAATATAATAATTATAATATATATATATATATTGTAATAACTACTAAACTTCACGTAGTGTAGATGATACTGATTCACTTCACCTTAGACCATTCCTATTTTAATTGTTAAGACAAATATTATAAACAGATTTCAGTCCTGTGTATGGGTTCATCCCTTTCCCCTGTTTTCAGTAATATTTTTAAGGAATTGTTTGAAATTTACCATATATTTCCTAACTCCAATTTTCAATCTATAGTTTGGTTCCACTATGTGGACGACATTTTTGCCCTCATTCCTAAAGAAATTAGCACAAACAATTTTAAACTTTATTAGCATCTTATACCCAGATATAAAATTAACAATAGAAAAAGCTAAAGAGAACAAAATACATTTTCTTGATCTATTAGTTTCTTGAACTGATGATCAATTTCCTGCATTTAATATTTACCGTAAAACCACCTCAAATCCGCCCTACACTCATTAGTACTCATCTCATGACATCTCCACGAAAACAGCTGTCCTAAGTAATCTTTTTCTACGTGCCTATAAACTCTGTAACCCACAATTTCTACATTCTGAAATTAAAACATTAAAAAAACATATTTTGCAAATTAGATTATCCTCAAGTCACCATCAATAAAGCTTTACAAAAAGCAAAACAAAAATATTTACAAACAACTACTAATAAAAATACGTTTTCTAACATATTACCGATCCCAAACCTACAAAAAAATGTTATCCGAAATTATATACCTACTAGTATACAAACTGTTAAAGCTAATAATATAACCCTAAAACATGCATTAAAACCAAAAAATCTTAACTTAAAATTAGATTTAGGAATCTACACAATACAATGTGGAAGCTGCTCAAAGTTGTATGTTGGGGAAACAAAAAATTTTAAGATCAGACACTACCAGCCCAAGAATGATTTAAACTCCGATAAACATCTTTAGTAAAACATCGACAAACTAATAATCATAAAATTAACATTAATACATCTACTATCATTAAAGCAGATCAACATACAGAAAATAGGAAAATATTCGAATCATTTCTCATAAAAAATAGTAACAACTTTAATCTCCAAAAAGGTGAATACACATAGATTAAATCACAATCCTATATGTTAAAAGAGTCTACGTCTTTAAATGATCTCTCAGGAAATATAACGTTTCAGAAAAACCAATATTAATTTCATCAACTACGAAAGGTGTCATACATTGACCAACGTAGCCAAAGAAAAAGAAGCCAAAATCAGTATATCAATATTCTTTACCTTAGTCCTGAAGACAGCGCAGTCGAGAATGACCGGAAAGCTTGACCATTTGTCATCATTTGATTTATAATTCATTTTTACATGATCTAAGCTTGCTGTAAAAACTAATTACTGCAAAAATAACCTTAATGTTAATACAGCTGATTTCCTTGTGACATCTGAAAAGTTTATAAGCGAGTCTATATATATATATATTATATATATTATATATATAATATTATATATATAATATATATATATATAATATATATTTATATTTTATATATATCTCTATATTTAAGTGAATCAGTATATATATATATATATATATATATATATATATATATATGTAATATTGTGGAGGTTAATTAGAAAGGTTTAGTGCAATAGTTCCTTTTCGAGCCTTCGCAGATATTTCAACGGTAAAACAGCTTCAAATATTTATTTGTTGCCAAAAAAAAAAGCCAATTGGCTTTACTGAACTGTCAGTTTCTTATAATTCTTTCAGGGAAGTGTCCTAAAATAAGAGGACATTATTGGTCATTGAAAAATGGGGTTTTGAAATTGAAGTGTTCATTAAATATTTGATAAAATTTGATTAGAAATGTTCG
>JABUQX010054758.1:80000-85000 GCA_015478945.1 Trachelipus rathkii
ACATTGAATCTCTCTGTTATTAAAATATTATTTCAGGATTTTAGATTTATAGATAATTCTTAATTTTTATATTTGTCACCACTATATCTTAAATTACTAAAATTTTAAAATCTTAAATTACTAAAATTTTAAAAAACTGCTGTACAGTTTTACTGTTGTACAGTTTTTATACTGTTGCTGTACAGTTTTACTGTTGTACTATGGTACTATAGGATAGTCCTCAAGAAACCCATACAGGAAGTGACTGCTATTTATAGGAAACTGGAAAATGCTTGCAAAATACATTAAATTAGAAGCTGATATAATATTAATAAAATAAAAGTATAACCAACTAACTAACTAACTAACTAAATAAGTAAATAAATAAATAAATAAATAAATAAATAAATAAATAAATATATAAAAAATAAATAAATAAATAAAATATACATTAAAACAATCGATAGCATTTTTCCTAAGTATTTAAAACTTTGTACATGACAGTGTTGATGCTCAAAATATTGTAGCGTAAAATTATTATTTAATCATGCAAGTGGCTATGAAAATAATTTTAAATATGGAATTTTGAACATGTTATTTTTATATTCATTAAAATATTTAGATATTTTAGAGATAGTTTTAAATATTAAAGTCTGATGTATAAAAAATACATAAATTATAAGTTTTAAAATTCAATGAACTTTAAACTCTCCAAATTTAAACTCTAGCATGATTTTAATTTAATGATTATCAGTTGTAATTGAAAATATTTTGAAATTTAAAATATTTTGTATGTTTAAAGAATACTAAAATTGTAAAATGATTTTGTAAAAACTTATCTTCAAAGTATAATTTATTATTACATTATTTAATATATATAAGAATATTCGCATGGTACTTGATGTATTAAAAAATTTAATTAGTTTTAAATAATTATATAACAACTTTCAGTACAATATTTTAAGTACCCAAATATTTTCACACTCCTTTAATTATTAAGAAATACATAATAATAATAATAATAATAATAAATAAAATATTGAAAAATATATATAAAATGTACAAATGTGAAAATATATTAATATATACAAAATAATAATAATAATAATAATTAATGAATTAATCATAATAATATAATAATGAAAATAATAATAACACTACTATAATTAATAATAAAAAAATAATAATAATAATAATAATAATAATAATAATAATAATAATAATAATAATAATAATAATAATAATAATAATAATAATAATAATAATAATAATAATAATAATAATAATAATAATAATAATAATAATAATAATAATAATAATAATAGTTTATGGTAATAATTTAAGAAATTTAAACACTGTTCTTTTATTTATTAACAAACATAATAATAATGGATTATAGTAATTATTTCAGCAAATAAAACACGATATTGCTATCTGTCATTAAATATTTTCTCATAATTTAAATTCTAAAGAAATTTAAAATAAATATATTTTAAAAATATTTAATCAGTAAATAAATTTTAATATTTTTCTAAATGGATTTCATTGGGAGCTGCACTCCATCATGATACATTTTGACATGCGTAAATACAAGAGTGATTAAGCTGAAATAAATATTTTGATTTGGCTAAAGCAAACACTAATACTTTATATTTATTAAACGTAAATACAAGAATAATAAAATTCAAGTAAATATTTTTATTGAGAAAGCAAACACCCGTTTATTAAAATTATTATTATTATTGTTATTATTATTATTATTATTATTATTATTATTATTATTATTATTATTATTATTATTATTATTATTATTATTATTATTATTATTATTATTATTATTATTATTATTATTATTATTATTATTATTATTATTATTATTATTATTATTATTATTATTATTTATTATTTATTATTATTATTATTATTATTATTATTATTAATATTATTATTATTATTATTTTATTATTATTATTATTATTATTATTATTATTTTTAATTATTATTTATATTATTATTATTATTATTATTATTATTATTATTATTATTATTATTATTATATATTATTTATTATTATTATGATGATCAAAATTTGACTATTATATATTTTATTATTTTAATTATTATCATTCTTAAGATTATTAAAATTATTATTATTATTTTTATTTTTTTATTATTATTATCTTAATTATTATTATTATTATTTATTATTATTATTTTTATTATTTTATTAAAACTTTTCTTTCTCTATTATTATTATTATTATTATTATTATTATATTATTATTATTATTCTTATTATTATTATTATTATTATTATTATTAATTGTTTGGTGTGTAGTTTCTACTAGTGGAATCATCGTGTCATTATTATTATTATTAATTATTATTTTATTATTATTATTATTATTATTATTATTATTATTATTATTATTTATTAATTATTATTATTTTTATTATTATTATTATTATTATTATTATTATTATTATTTTTATTATTATTATTATTATTATTATTATTATTATTATTATTATTATTATTATTATTATTATTATTTATTATTTTTTATTATTATTATTATTATTATTATTATTATTATTATTATTATTATTATTATTATTATTATTATTATTATTATTATTATTATTATTATTATTATTATACCTATTATTTTAACCCTTTATTATTTCCAAATTTTATTAATTTCTCTCTATTATTATTAATATTATTATTATTATTATTATTATTATTTTACTATTTTGCATGGAAATTTCTATTTAATTTTTGTCTATTAACAACTGTTGTAGCATATACAATTTGGAATTGAGTTTGATGTTCAACCTTTTGAGCAGTTCAAGATTATATATGTTTAAAATTAGATGCATGAATTATTAATGCCACACTCAATAGTTACATGCTACAGGTCGTAAAATAAAAGGAGTACAATCATGACGTAATTAAAGAATGATTTCTTGGGAAGGGGGTGGGGCACAGCTCCTTTACCAGAAAATATCAGTAAGACTGTTATGATTTCTATTGATTAAAAAAAATTCTGTGTGGGGGCCAGTTAGCAATTTAATGCTGGTCAGGCCCATTTCGGCACCCTTAATTACGCCTATGATTACAAAAAAGATAAACAAAATGTAAGAGAGATATACTAAATCTAAAACCTTCTTAGAATTAATAATGACAAGATATTGCTTTTTATTCAGTACCACATAAATCTTTTGAATTAAGATTAGTAAAAATTGTTATAAGCTTTAAAATTATTGCTTTAAGACAACGAGGATGAACCAGTGTAATCAATAATACCTGTTATCATTGTTATTATAAGAACTTCTTTTTTACACTGTTAAAACGAAACGATTTTGAATAGTTTTGTACGTGAGTGACATCAAAAAAAAAAAAAAAATTCTGCACAATAATTTGCCTACATTTAATTTATAGTAACTTTACAATTTGGTTATATATAATTTATAGTAATTCTACAATTTGGTTACACGTAATTTTAAATAATTTTATAACTTCATATTTGTATTTCACTAATTTTAATATTAAAACATGCTAAAATGAATACTTTTTAAAATGTATGACCAACAGTTTCATTTATTGTATTTTGAGGAACTTTGAACGTTTTAGAATAAAACTGACGATTATTATTATTATTATTATTATTATTATTATTATTATTATTATTTATTATTATTATTATTATTATTATTATTATTATTATTATTATTATTATTATTATTATTATTATTATTATTATTATTATTATTATTATTATTATTATTATTATTATTATTATTATTATTATTATTATTATTATTATTATATTATTATTATTATTAATTATTATTATTATTAATTATTAGTATTATTATTTTATTATTATTTATTATTCTTATTATTATTATTATTTTCTTAGTTTATTATTATTACTTGTTATTTTATTATAGATTATTATTATGATTATTATATTATTATTATTATTATTATATTATTATTATTTATTATTATTATATTATATTATTATTATATTATTATTATTATTATTATTATTATTATTATTATTATTATTATTATTATTATTATTATTATTATTATTATTATTATTATTATTATTATTATTATTATTATTATTATTATTATTATTTGTTTTTATTATTATTGGCAAAAAATATGCTAAAGTAGGATGGTAAAATATTAAAAAAATTCTTCAATAAACGATTAAAATATCACAATATAAATTAAATTAATATTATTTTTTAATCATATAAATTTTTTAACTTAAAATTCATAATAACTTTTTTTTATATTTTAATCTTTATTTTCCTTCAAGTTGACTGAGAAATAATTTTCACATCTGACCACAGGTTATATATATTATATATATATATATATATATTATATATAATACTTCTATACGCAGTTTAAGGCTTATTTTGGATAAAATATAATAAATATATATATATAACATATCTTAATTTATTAATAATATATTTATAAATAAATACATTTATTAATTTATATATTTTACAATAAATAATAATTGCATAAAGTTTAGATAATTTAATATATTTTATAGATATAAATATATATAGAAATTCTTATATTATAATATATATATAATATATAATACTATATATATATATATATACCAACTATATATAGTATATATAATAAATATAATATATATATATTTTATAATTTAATATGTATATATATATATATCGGTATATAGTATATATATTAATATACTATAATATATATATTATATATATATGATATATATATATATTTATATAATATATATATTATTATATATATATAGTACATAATATATATATATATATATATATATATATAGTATATATATATATATATGTATATATATATATTATATTATAATATATATTTAAAGCATATATTAGCATATTTTTGTCATTTCACACTGGATTTTATGAGTTCAACTTTTTCCAAAGTATCTTAATCCTTTTTTCATGTGAAGTATTTAAAAAATT
>JABUQX010054758.1:90000-95000 GCA_015478945.1 Trachelipus rathkii
TCTCCTCTCTCATTTTCTCAAACATTTGTCTCAATGCAAAGATTTAATCCACATATCCTCTACCACTTCTAAACTCACCTTATTCTGAACCAATCAGTCCCTCGGTCATTCGACGCACTCTTTCGACCAAAATACCAGAATACATCTTCCCTACAACACACAATAAACTAATTCCCCTATAATTCCTACAGTTACCTTTATTCCCTTTACCCTTATATAAGGGTAATATTACCGCTCTCCTCCAATCCTTCGAAACTATACCCTCCACAAACGCTTTTACACAACTTCCAAGTCCACTCAATTGCCATCTCGCCTACGTTCATGATTGTTTCTATACTTGCATATTTACCATTCTTCAACTTTCTCAATCTACTCATTACCTCCTCCTGACTAATGACCTCATCCCCAAAATATTTATTCCTTCTTGCACCATTAACCCCACACACATTCACTATCACCTCTTCATTACTGCCAATGTTATGCAGATTTTCGAAGTGTTCCCTCCACACTCTCCTTACATCCATTTCATAAGTTACGAAAGCCCCATCCCTATACATTATTCTAAGCAGATTCTACTTATTATCAATCTAAACCTTTCGCGCTTCCTTCCAGAAGATTTTAATATTCACTTGTAAGTCTCCATTCATCCTCCTTCCAGACAGTTCATTTATCTCTTTTTTTCCTCCTACATATGCATCTTTTAGTATTCCCTTTATCCTCCTTATATAATTCCAAATACCTTTCCTTTGAAACCTAATCATTGGCTTTTAGTACATTCAACCACCCTTCATTTTTACTTTTTTCATCACCTCTTCATTCCATCACTCGCTGTTAGCAATCTTACTTCCTACTTTAGCACATCCACATACTTCTTTTGAACTACTAACAACCGCTTCCTTCATGTTCTTTCAGATTTGTTCAATTTCAACTTGTTCACATTAAACTGATTTACTTTCAAGCGCTCTTAAATACTTATCCTTATTACCTTGTTCACCTAACTTCTCACTCGTAATTCTACCCACGTCATTCCTTATCACCTTCCTCACTATCCAAGCCCCAACTAACTTAATTTTACATAAAATAACATAATTATCCTATAATCCCATTCCTAAACCCCTCACTGATTTAACATCCAACACATACTTCAACATCTTCTTCACCAACACAAAATCGATCATGTTTCTCTCTTCGATACCATCTCTAACTACACCAACTCTAGTATACTTATGAATACTCCTGTGTTTTATATATATATATATATATATATATATATATATATATATATATAAAAACATAAATATATATATATATACATATTTCTATTATATATATATATATATATATATATATATATATATATATATATATATATATATATATATATATATATATATATATATATATATATATATATATATATATATATATAAATATATATATATATAATAACTATATATATATATATATATATATATATATATATATATATATATATATATATATATATATACTATATATATATATATATATATATATATATATTTACTTTATATATATACATATGCATATATAACTCTTCTTCTACTTTACTGCTTCTATATATATATATATATATATATATATATATTTAGATATGTATATTTATATATATATATATATATATATATATATATATATATATGCTATATATATAACTGCTCATATATATATATATATAAATATATATACATATATATATACATATATATATATATATATATATATATATATTCCAGGTATGTATATATATATATATATATATATATATATATATATATATATATATATATATATATATATATATATATATATATATATATAAATTATATATATATATATATATATATATATATATATATACTATATGCTATATAACTGCTCTAATATATGTATATATATATTTATATATACAATATATATATATATATATATCCATTCAAGGATCTCAAGGATTTCAGTTACAACTTAGCAAAGGAATAGAAGCAATTAAATAAAATATAAGTACAAGTGTTGCGTGAAATTTATCATCAGGATAAATCTTCTGAGGTTTCCTACTTTGTAATTACTTTGTCTACTTGAAAAAGACCATCAAGGTTTTCAAGGGCAACTTATTAGAGGAAATAGAAAACTGGGACCTCTGTGATTGAGAAGAGTGTCTTTAAGATAGTAAGAGGGTATTCCATCAAGGAAAGTATCAAGTAAGAAAGAATTAAGTGTAGATAAAAGTAAAGGAACTCTAAGAAGAGTATATTCAAGACAGAAGGAGATTATATAAGGACCCTCCTGATTTTATATAGGAATAGATTTCACCAAGAATCCTATTACGGAAGGAAGAGACTTACCAGGGAACGTATATATCGTAATCAACATCGACCTTTGAGAAGAAGAGGAGTTTTTCAACAATAGTATTTATAATTTTCGTAAACAAAACATTAATTTAAGATTTATAGATATAGTGAGAATTAATTTTAGAATATAATTTTAAGGTATTTTAGGGTGTGTTTGTTTGAGCGGGGTTTGGAGCTTGAGGTATTGGGAAGTGCCTCAGGTTGTGGGATCCCGGTAAGCGTGCAGCCTAATCAAGTGTGGGAATAGAAGAAAGTAGAGTGGTGAATAAGAGGGTCAGGATTAAGGAGAGTGAGGGTGAGTAAAGAGATAGGATGGGCAAAAGAGAGTAGATTAGAGTGGGTTGTATGAATGTGAGAGGGATAAATGAGGATCTGAAAAGGGAAGAAGTGGGGTTAATGTTCGAAGAAAAAAGGTTGGATGTGCTAGGGTTGACAGAAACAAAGCTGAAAGGATAGAGGGAGATGGTCTTTGGAAAATTTAAGGGTATGATTTCGGGGGTGAACGAGAGAGTGAGGGCGAGGGAAGGGGTAGGAATAGTTATGAGGAAAGAGGTGTGGGATAAGGTAAAAGTGTGCAAATAGGTGAATTCGAGAATAATGTGGGTTAAAGTGAAATTTGGGGGGGAAATGTGGGTTTTTATATGCGCGTATGCACCAGTAAATGGAGCGAGGGAGGAGGAGAGAGAAAGATTTTGGAGTGTGTTGAATGAATGTTGGGAAAGTTTCGGGGTTAATGATAAAATTTGTTTATTAGGAGATTTGAATGCAGGAGTGGGAAGAGAGGAGATGGGGAGAATTATAGGTCCATTTGGGGTAGGGGAAAGGAATGTTAATGGAGAAAGTCTGTTAGAGTTATGTGTTGATAGAAGATTGATAGTTGGAAATACTTGGTTCAAGAAAAGTGAAAATCATAAGTATACATGGAAGAGTGAGATAACGGGGGGGAGGGCGTTACTGGATTATGTGTGTATAAATAGATAGGATAGAGGCAGATTACTAGATGTAAATGTTTTCAGAGGGGCAGGTAGGGGGTTATCTGATCACTATTTGGTGGTTGCTAGGTTAAGGGTAGGGGGAGAGGTAACGGTTAGAGAAAGAGAAAAAAAGAGGAAAATAGAAGTCGTAAAGGTGGAAAAGTTAGATGAGACATTGTGTAAGAACGAGTTTAGGAGGGGTATGGAGGATAGGTGGAGGGACGTGAGAGGGACGGAAATTAGGGATGTGGAGGAGGAGTGGAAGAGATTTAAAGAGACAATTTGTGAAGAAGCCAGAAGGATATGCGGAGTTAAAAAGGTGGGAGCAAGTAGAAGGAAAGGAAGTGAATGGTGGAGTGAGGAGGTGAAAGAGTTGGTGAAAAAGAAAAAAGAGGTCTATGTGAAATGGTTGGGGAATAGGAGAAGGGAAAGCTGGGAGGAATATAGAAGGGTTAGAGTGGAAGCAAAGAGGGCGGTGGAGAGGGCGAAGAGAAATGCAAATAATGAATGGTGTAGAAAAGTGACAGAAAATTTTGAAACAGGGAGCAAAATATTCTGGAAAGAAGTAAATAAAAAAAGGAAGAAGAAGGAGGGGTTGGGGGAGAGGATTAAGGGAGGAGATGGGGAGTGGATAGGAGGGGAAGATGGGGTGAGGAAAAGATGGGGGGAATATTTTAGAGGATTATTGAATGAATTGGGTGGAAGAGATGAGGAGGTTTTTCAAGAGGTGAGGATGGGAGGTGAAGAGGGACGGGAAGGAGATATGGAAATACAAATGGAAGAAATTATTAGGGCGTTAACTAAAGGAAAAAAAGGAAAGTCCACAGGTCTAGATGGTGTGAGTATGGAAATGTTACAGATGGGAGGCAGAGGGGTGGAGGAATGGCTGTACAGGTTATATAATTTATGTTGGAGGAAGGAAGAGGTTCCATAGGATTGGGAGGATGGTTGTTTGGTTCCCCTGTATAAAGGGAAAGGGGATAGGATGGGGTGTGGTAATTATAGAGGTATTTGTCTTTTGAGTGTAGTAGGGAAAGTGTATGGGAGAATACTAATTGAGAGGGTGAGAGATTTAACGGAAGAGAGAATGGGGGAGGAACAAGGAGGATTTAGGATGGGAAGGGGATGTGTGGATCAAGTATTCACAATGAAGATGCTTGTGGAGAAAGGTTTAGAAAGGAAAGGGAAGGTGTATGGGTGTTTTTTAGATCTGGAGAAAGCATATGATAGAGTGAAGAGGGGGGAATTATGGAGGGTGCTGGAGGAACATGGAGTAGGGGGTAAATTAGGTAAAGGTATTAGGGCCTTTTATAGGAATAGCAGAATGTGTGTGAGAGTATTAGGAGGGGAGAGTGAGATGTTTGGAGTGGAGAGAGGGTTGAGACAAGGATGTGTAATGTCGCCGTGGCTTTTCAATTTATTTATGGAGAGTGTTTGCAGAGGAATGATGAGGGAGGGGGGAGAGGGAGGGTGGAATTGATGGATAGGGGTGATAGATGGGAAGTGAACATGATACTATTTGCGGATGATACTACCTTGGTGGCGAAGGATTCAGAAGGGTTGTAGTATTTGGTGAAGGAGTTTGAGAGAGTGTGTGGACAAAAGGGTCTTAAGATAAATCCAGGTAAGAGTAAAGTGT